>ML109887.1:27391-65282 GCA_003697995.1 Taxidea taxus jeffersonii | reverse complement strand
ATGTAAAGGTTGAGATAATTATTATTTACTTTACTATTATTATTACATAATTATTAAAACCATAAAATTAATTCTAGGGAAAGGATTAGTGAGGTTAAATAAATGGTGAAGGACATACAATATCAAGAGAAAGAATAGGTATTCATGTCTGTAAGTAAACATTTATAGGATTCTTAATTCTGTGTTAAGAAATTTATTATTCTAGTACTTCAGGAATAAATATTTTTGAATACATACTGATATGTATTTTGAAATACATACTGATAATTTGTTTCAACTTTGTTTTTGTTCTGTGTTTGAATCTTTACAGCTATATATTCTTCATATGTGAGATTTAAATTATACTTAATTTGTTAAAAGTTATTTATGGGTATTATTTGATTTTTCTAATTGAATATTATTTTTCTAAAAGAAACTTATGACCAGAAGTGAAATTCTTTCCTGATAAAACATATACCAAAAAAAGATACATAGAAGATTTCATAATAAATTTTGAAACTTAAGATGTATTTCCTTTTAATTGGTAGGAACACAAGATTGTCATTAGTCATCAATACAAGATCAGCACTATTCAATATTTCTGCATTCCAATCTGCTCAAGGTCTGCATAAGCCAGGTAAGAAAAGGAAAAATATATATATTAAGTTTGGAAATAAGCAAATTTTCATTGTTCACAGACAATATGATAAAGAATCCATTAAAATCTGTAATCAAATCATGTAAATTAAGTAAGTTTGCAGGATATAATATAAACATAGTGCAAGTATGTTGTATATGACATAAGTAAATACACATTCTAACTCAAAATGCATCATATATAATGGCAACACAGCTAAAAAATAAAGAACTAAAATAATTTTGCATTATAAAAATATAATTAAAATATAGCTAATCAATATGTGCAATAACTTTTGGGGAATAAACATATAAAATTATATTAATAAGTGAAAATAAGATTTTAGAAATAGATATATCATGTTTTATGGACAGGAGATTCAATATATAAACTTGAGATTAAGAAGCAATGGGCAAAGAATGAAGCTAAGACTTTAGGTTATTTGTAAAGAAAAATATATACAAAGCCCACCCTGAATATGACATCACGAACTTTAAAATGCTTCAGAGAAAATTTAGGAGAGTAGTTTTATGAATTTTTGGATAGAGAATTTGCTATATAAACTTAAAATTAAAAACTAAAACACTGGCACATTTTAATAGATTAAAATTGAAATCTTGGTTAACTAAAAAACATTATCAACAAAGCAAAAAGGTAAACCACAGTCTGGGGGGAAAAATATTTGTGACACATAGCCAAAAAAGAATAAGTACTCAGAATGTCAATAACTGTGTAAATTAGTAAGAATAGACAATAACTCTATCAATCAATGTTTAATCAGGAAAATGATCCTATCTATGTATTTCAAACCCAACAGAATTAACACAGGAAATAGGCCTTTTTTTTTTTTTTACATATCTATTTGGCAAAATGTAATCCAGAAATCTATGGAAGAAGTTTTCAAGTATGAATTGTTTTTATGATTCCTATAGATGGAGAGCATAATAAGAAAAAGAAACAGGAAATCTGTGACAATAACCAAAATAAAATTGGGTAAAAATGTGACCAAGGGATTTATAGATGAGGAAATCAAAATGACCAATGTATATATGTAAAGATAAGATACTGACCCTTACCTTCAATCATGGATATGCAAATTAAAGCAACAAGAGTACACCATTTTATATCCCACGTCAGCAAAAGATAAAATTTCTGAAAATACAAAGCATTATTGCGGATCTTAGAACCTCTTTACTTAGTTCTGAGGAGACCATAATTTAATGATACTAAGAAACTTCTAGTAATTCCTTTCAAAAAAAAATCTCCTACATGCGCATGTAGGATTGTACAAGAATATTTACAGTATATGTTATATTGGCTAAAAATAGAAACAAATATATTATAGAGGAATGATGAATACATGCATGGTATATTTAAACAACAAAAACTACACAAAAGTGAAGATAAACCACCTGCAGATAAATACACAGATATGTCAACAACAAATTGGAGAATCTCAAACTATCAGTTTAAACCAAAATTATATTTGTAGAAAAACAAAAAAATAAAAGTACTTACTCCAAATTTTAAAATTTGAAACAAATACTATAAATAGTTGACAAACATATATGAATAGTAAAAAAAAAAATGCATGCCATAAAATTTAGCAAAGGAATGAGAGCTGGATGTTGGATAAAGGGTATGGGTTATTTCTTTTAACAATTTAAATAGACTTGAAATAAATATTGACATAATATCACTTTAAAATCAATAGAAAAAGAAAGAAAAGAAAAAACTGTATACCAGATGGTTACTCTATTGAAAATTTTAAAAGTCCAAACTAAAGAAATAAAGTGGAAAACATACATATATATATATGCATATAAATATATATATATTACATATTAGCAATTTCTACTGGATATGTATGTTAGGAAATAGGATCTCTAGATAAACAAAGCTATTTAAAATTATTATAAATTGAATTTAAATCCTAATGATTTTAACTGAAAAATAAATATTTACATGGTAACAAGGTCCTAGAACACTTTTTTTTTTTTTTTTTTTTAGGTTTTAATTTAACCCAACCGTTTATGACAACCCTACCAGGGTTGCATGTCAAGGTATGGGAAAAGGGCTAAGGATTTTAACTAACCTTACATCATCAGTAGGGGCACTACTCCTTCTGACCACCATGATTGCATTTATCTAAATGAAATAACAAATATCTTGAATCCTTCAAAATTTTGCCTGAGATTTTCAATTTGAAATCACAATGGCAGACTTCTGATTTTCAGTTGTACTCTTAAGCAATTTAGAAGTTAGCACCCCATCCCAACAACAAACAAAAAGATGAATATACTGCAAAATCAACAACTTTTCTGGGATCAATAAGAAAAGTCAGGACACTCTGTAAATCTCTGCCCCCAAGATGGAAGAATCCAGGTGCATACAAAGATTCTATACTTACTGAAGCTGAGACTCACTAGCAGAAACCTCCATGAAAACAAGTACCAGGATAGGAAAACCTGAATGGAAACTGATAGGAAAACCTGAAAGGTAACTGACAGTTTGCTGGAAGCTCAGTGTGGACAACTCTGAGAGTTAAAACTCCCAGGGGAACCCACAATTTTGTGAAATTTACGTCTAGAAACTCTAGAACATTCTCATAGTAAATATCAGAGAAAAAACATCTGGTACTTCCAGCAGAAGGAGGTGGTAAGGAACCATTTTGGAATACCAAAGCAGCTGTTCTTAATAAGGTCTGCCCTCAAGAGAAACTAGTAATCAGAACCTAGCCTATTGAGGTATTATCAGAAGTTAACTGATATGGGGGTAGGGAAATATCCAACTCCAGGCCCCCCTAGCTCTTCTGTCCTACCTAAGCAGAGGGGGCGTGGGGTGGATGAGCAACACCTGTGAGGTTCACAAGCCACCAACACAGGTTCTTTAAAACACTGAGATCTAACTGTGGATCTATAGAATACTTCCTTTCTCCCTACACCTCACATCAAATTACTAAAGACTTATTTATAACAGTTCTTTTTACCTGATGCATCATGTCCTACTATCAAGAAAAAAATTACAAGATATATCAAAAGGCAAAAACAAACAAACAAAAAGAAGAGCAGAATATCCAAAGATTGTGAGACAACTACAAAAGGTATAATATAACATATATTGCATGGTGTACCATGTTTTATAACATAAGTAAAAGAAAGAATAGAGAAGAAATATTTAACATAATAATGACTGAGAATTTCCCCAAATTAGTATCAGATACCAAACTGCAGCCTTGGGTACCTCAGAGAATCCCTGGCATCATAAATGCCAAAATAACTACACCTAGACATATTATTTTCAAATTACAGAAAATCAACAACAAAGAAAAATTCTGAAAGAAGCCAGAAGAAAATAAAACCAAGGAACAAAGATAAAAATTATATTCTACTTCTCCTTAGAAACCATGCAAGCAAGGAGTGGAATGACATATTTCAAATGTTGAGAGAAAAAAAACCTGGGTTTTTGTATATGGAATTGTTTTCAAAAGTGAAGGAGAAATAAAGACTTTATCAAACAAAAGTTGAAAGAATTTATTGCCAGGAGACCTACCTTTCAAGAGATGTTTTAAAGAGTTCTTTAGAGACAAGGAAAATAATGCCAGAAACTAGTTTTTACATAAGGGGAAAAATAAAAGGGTATTGAAAAGGAATAAGTAAAGATAAAATAAAAACTTTAATTTTTCTTATTCTTAATTGACCTTAGAGATAACAGTTTCTTCAAAATAATAATAGCAACACTATATCCAGTATGTATGCTTATGTATGTATCTTATGTGTGTGCATGTATATTAAATGTTTAGGTATGTTTATATATGAAAAAGTGAATGACAGCAATGATACAAAGGACATGCGGGGAGAATTAGGATTATATTGTTATTATAGGGTTCTCATACTACCCATGAGCAGTATAGTGTTATTTAAAAGTGTGCTTAGGTTAGTTTAAATGTATAGTGCAAACTCTAAGGCAACCACTAAAAAAAGTTAAAAAAATAAAAAAATAAAAGCATAACTGACTTACTAGGAAAGGAGAGAAAATGGAATCATGTAAAGAGTCAATTAAAACCAGAAATTCAGGAAAAGATTGAAAGACAAAAATAGGAACATAGAACAGATAGAAAATGGTAATAAATGTGTTGCATATTAATCCAGCTATATTAATAATCACACTAAATCCCAAAGGTTTAAATGCACCAATTAAAAGAGATTGTCAGGATGGATCAAAAACACAACCTAACTATGTATGTCTATTAGAAACTCATTTTAAACATAAAGAAGAAGACTAAAAATAAATGGAAGGAGAAAAATATGCCATCCTAACATTAATCAAATGAAAAGAATAGCTATATTATTTCTAATAGAGTAGTAGACATCAAATACTGAGGCGTAAGTCTAATAAAATATGTAGAAGATTTATATGTGGAAAACTATAAAGGTCTGAATTAAATAAAAAACTAAAATGAAAATATTCATGGATGGAAAAAATATTGTCAAGATGTCAGTTCTTCCCAGCTTGATCTACAGATTCAGTGCAATCCAATTAAAATTCCAGCAAGTACGGGTTTTTTTAGGTATTAACAAACAGATTCTGAAGTTTATATGAAGAAAGAAAACCTCAGAATATCCAACTCAATATTAAAGGAGAACAGTGAAGCTGGAAGATTGACACTACCTGACTTTGTGTCTTGCCTTAAAGCTACAATTATCAAGACAATTATTGTGGTATTGGCAAAAGAAGAGGCAATTAGATAAATGGAATGGCATAGAAAGCCTCAAAAGAGACCCCTTTAAATATAGTAAACTAATCTTTGACAGAAAAGTAAAGGCTGGACAATTGAACAAAGATATTCTCTTCAGTAAATGGTGCTGGAAGAACTGGATATCCTATTAATATTAATGTTAATGTTAATAAATAATCCAGGCACAGATCTTACACACCTCACAAAAATAACTCAAAATTCATCATGGACTTAAATGTGAAAAATAAATTCATACAACTTCTGGAAGATAACACAGGGGAAAACCAAGATGGTCTTGGGTATTGTAATGTCTTTTCAAATACAGCACCAAAGATGCAATCTCTATAAGAAAGAATGATGAGCTGGACTTTAGTAAAACTGAAAATACCGACTCTGCAAAGGACAATGTCAAGAGAATGAGAGGATAAGCCACTGACTGGGACAAAATATTTGCAAAGACACATCTGATAAAGGATCTTTATCCAGAATATTCAAAATCTCTTAAAATTTAATCATAAGAAAACAATCCAGTTAATAATGGGTCAAAGTCCTTAGCAAACACTTGACCAAAGATAACAAATAAACATATAAAAAGATGTTCCACATGATATGTCACATTAGAAAAAAATAAGTTCCCATTCCAAATCTACTAGAATGGCCTAAATTCAGAGCACTTGCAATAACAAATGCTGATGAGAAGCTGGAGCAACAGGGGCTAACTCATTGCTGCTGGAAATACAACATGATAAACTGATTTTGAAAGGCATTGGGTGATTTCTTATAAAACTAACCATACTTTTACTCTATGATTCAGCAATTGTCTCCTTGATATTATCCACCTTAAGACTTGCACAGAGTTGCTTACAGCAGGTTTATTTACATTTGCTAAGACTGGGAAGCAATAAGATGTCCTGCAAAAGGCGAATGAGTAAATAAGCAGGGGTGCATCTAGACAACAGAGTATTATTCAGCACTAGGGAGAGAGGGAGGGAACACTATCAAGTCATTATAAGATGTAAAGAAAACTTCAAATTACTAAGGGAAAGAAGCAATTGTGCCTGTTAAAGGAAAGAAGCCAACCTGAGACGGCTACATATTCTATGATTCCATCTATACAGCCTTCTGGAAAAGACAAAGCTATGAAGTCAGTAATTAGCTAACAGGAGTTGGGGTGTGGGGAGGGACGAATAAGTGGAGCACAAAGGATCTTTAGGGCAGTGAAAATATTCTGTGTGGATCTCTAATGGTGGACACATGTCATTATATATTAGTCTAAACTCACAGGGTGTATAACACCAAGGGTGAACCATAATGTGTTATATGGACTTTGGTGTCAAGGTAGGTTTATCAATGGTAACATATGAATGCTCTGTTTGGGGTGTTAATAATGAGACTCATTATGCATGTATGGGGCAGGGGATACATGGTAAATCTCTGTACCTTCTTCTCAATTTTACTATTAACCTAAATCTGTTTTTAAGAATTTTAAATCTGGGGTGCTTTGTGGCTCAATCAGTTAAGTGTCTACCTGTGGCTCAGGTCGTAATCCCAGGGTTCTGGGATTAAGCCCCATGTCAGGCTCTCTGCTCAGGAGGGAGCCTGCTTCTCCCTCTCCCTCTGCCTGCTGCTCCCCCTGCTTATGCTCCCCACCTCCCTTTGTCAAATAAATAAATAAAATCTTAAAAAAATTTAAATTTAGGACGCCTGGGTGGCTCAGTTGGTTAAGCAACTGCCTTCGGTCAGGTCATGATCCCGGAGTCCTGGGATCGAGTCCCACATCAGGCTCCCAGCTCCATGGGGAGTCTGCTTCTCCCTCTGACCTCCCCTCTCATGCTGTCTCACTCTGTCTCTCTCTCTCAAATAAATAAATAAAATCTTTTTTTAAAAATTTTAAATTTAAAAATTAAGTGGTTCTAAAAATAGTTATGATAAAAGTAAAATTTTTGGTTTTATATCTGCAACATTGCTATCATTTTTATTTTTTAATTTTTTCCTTCTTTCCTTGTTCTCAGTTAAATAATTTTTTAAATGATTTCTTTTTGTTTTTACAACATTAGCTGTTTAACTCTATCTTCTGTTATAATTACTTCAGTGGTTATCCTAAGTCTTTGCTGAACCAAGTGGTTCAGATGTGATCTAGCAAATCCTGAACATAGCTGTTTTGAAACTAAATTATGCCTTAGTTTTCTAGGTCAGATTAAAATGATATATAGAAGAACTCTGAATTAGAAGAAGGTCTTAAAATATTTGACACTCCAGAAGGGGTTAATGTTCATGAATTCTTAGGATCTTAGCTTTCTATGTGATCCTTCTTTTCTAAATATTTTGTGAAACACCAGATCTGAATTTTACACATTTCTATATACATTTATCTCTACATTAAAATTTTAAAGACTGCATAATAAAAAACAAAATCCCTTCTGATTAAAAAATTAAAAATTCTAAACATGCACATTTGTCTACATTTTTAATCTACTTTCTTTTATATTACTCCCAATGCCTTTAAAATAATTCCTTTTCTCCCCCTCTCTGTGAAAATAATCCTGATTATAGTCATTTTGGAAAGAATACCAATGTATATCTAGGTTTTTGGTGACTAGGGAGTAAATGGAGGATTTGTCTGTTCTTTAATTATAGCACAGTAGCAATTACAGTGAGTCCAATTCACTTTCCAGGAAACTTAAGCAAAGGTTAATTTTAATGAGAATCTAAATCTTGCCTAACTTTTCAAATTCCCTTCTTCAACTAATGTGTCTCTGTTTAAATTCCTAAGAAATATTGCCTTTTAAGTACTCTAGAATACCTTTAAGACTGTTGCTTTAGAAAGCTGCCTACATTCTAATTTTATGGTAAATTTATTTCTCATATAAACTTCAAAGTTTAGAATATAAGGATCCATTTTCTCCTGATTTGTGTGTTTACTCCTATTAATGATAATAGAAGTCTTAATTTGTACTCTGTGATTATATGTACTTGGTCCTGAACTCATTAACAAGTATTTGTAACACAAATTACACACAAACAAAGATATAATGATCACAGTGTTTCCAAATTGTTCAATTTTTTGCAGCTCAAATTTGAGGTTGAAAAAAATGAAACTGTTTAATTCCAAATTATAATAATGTTCAATGTTATGCTGGTCAAATTATCTTTATTCGTTCTCTAAAATCAGATTTGAAATACCATCATATAGAAAAGAATGTGTATAACAGCATTTAAAATTCTATCAAATGTAGGATGTGACAATACAGAGGGGTAATTCTACTTTTCAAATTGTGTGTACATAGCTAAAAATATTTTACAAGTATCTATTATATCATTGATGGTATAATTAAAATTACTTAAAATATATTTTAATATATATATCTCAACAAGCAAATTCCTAAACAAATATATTTGGTTCATCAAATTTAGGGCACTATCAAGTGATGAATAAGATGTTTATATATCTTTACATTTTCTTTGTAATGTGATACAAAACCACATACATTTCCAGAGCCTTATTAGAGTTTAGTATCTAAAATTTGAAAAAAAAATAGTTTTTATTCCTGATGCATTTCCATTTATCTTCCTATTACATTTATAAAGTAATCATATAATAATGGGTATATACATATGTAATGTATTTAAATATATTTATGCAGTTTATGTATGTTACATACACATATGTTTATGCATACTATTATATATACTATTTGTATATTACATACACATATATATGTGTGTGTGTATAACACACATATATATAGCTATACACACAAAGATATACACATTGGTTTTCATATTTGTTTAAAGTATCTTGGGGAGGGTATGTGTTGAAATGAGCACTGAGTATCATATAAGACTGATGAATCACAGATCCATACCCCTAAAACAAATAATACATTATATTTGAATTAATTTAAAATAATTTAAAAGTAAATAAAGTATACTAAAAATAAATTTGGATAATGGTCATGAGGAAAATTTGAATGGAGCCTATATTATTCAATAGACTCTTGAAAATGTTTCTCAAAAATGAAATTATAATGTTAAAAAGTTTTAATAATTTCATAGATTTTAACTGATTGAATTTCATCTACTGTCTTTTAACTTGTCACCTCTAAATTAAAGAAAATCTACCTAATGGAAGATTAGTTTAATGTGACTAAATAATTAAGTCAACATTCCTTAAAATTTCAATAGAAAATTCTGACTTTTTTCAACTTTATTGAGGTATAACTGGCAAATAAAATTTTAATGTATTTAAAGTGTAAATTCTGGTAATTTGATATATGTAAACATGTGAAAAATGTCTTCTATTGAGTTAATTAATACATCAATCACCTCACATACTTTTTTTTTAATGGCACCCCTGAAGTTCTATTCTCTAAGCAAATTTCAATTACATAATAGATTATCAACTATAGTCACCATGTTATATAATAGACTCTCAGATTTTACTCATAAGTAAAAGCTTACACCTTTGTACCAATCTGTTCCTATTTCCCACACTCCACAGACCCTAGGCAACTACTGTCTACTCTCTAATACTATAAATTTGACTTTTTAAAAAAGATAAGTAGATTCCACATGTAAGTGATACTATATAATATGTGTCTTTCTCTGCCTACCAATTTCACTCAGCATGAGACCCTTCAGGTTTACCTATGTTGATATAAGTGGTTGGATTCCTTTCTTTTTTAAGGCTGTAAAATATTTCTCTGTGTGTGTGTGTCTGTGTGTGTGTGTGTGTGTGTGTCTGTGTGTCTGTATCACATTTTCTGTATCCATTTATCTATCACTTCAACTAGTCTACAACAAAGAAAGCAAGAATATACAATGGGGAAAAGATGGCCTCTTCAGCAAATTGTACTGGACAGCTGTATGCAAAATAATGAAACTGGATCACATTCCTACACCTTTCATAAAATAAGCTCAAAATGGATTAAAGATCTAAATGTGGGACCTGAAGCCCCAAAACTCCGAGAAGAAAATATAGGCAGTAATTTCTTTGACATCAGCCATAGAAATATTTTTCTACATATGTCTCCTTAGGCAAGGGAAACACAAGCAAAAATAAACAATTAGAGGGGAGGAGGAGCAAGATGGTGAGTGATTAGGAGACCTAAATTTCATTGGCTCTTAGGAATTCAGCTAGATACTTATCACACCACTCTGAACACCTATAAACTCAACAGGAGATCAAAGAAAAGAATAGCAGAAATTCCATGAACAGAAAAGTGACCACTTTCTGGAAGGTAGGACATGTGGAGCAGTGAATCCAAGACAATAGACTGCAGGAGGAGGGGCCAAGTGATAGAGCAGCAGAGCACTCTTAGAAGTTTGCTCCTCTGAGGGACATCACTCCAGAGGCCAAGCAGGGAGTGGAGCTGGAGCCCTTGCTAGGACAGTGTGGTCTCAGGTGCCTTGGAGTCACAGAAAGACTGGGGGGCCTGAGTGTGGCAGACCTCCCAGGAATCAGAGCCGGGAAGCCTGCTGCAAAGATGGAGCTAAGGAGTGAGCTCTCAGGTTGGGGTTGCCATAAGCCATGATCCCCAGCACATCTTTGAGCAGGGACCCCCATAAGTGTGAGATCCAGGGAGACACCCCACTTCCTCCACCGGGAAATGTGGCACAGGAACACAAGGCAGGAATCTGCTACATTTGGAGATCCAAATGGGGTAGAATGCCAGAGATAGAAATGCTTGGTCACAGGCTGTGTGAGCTCAGAGTGTGACTGGAGACCAGGGAGCCAGGCATGATTGACTGCTTTTCTCTGAGAGTGCACTGAAAGGGGGGCTCCAAGCTCTCAGCTCTTCCAGGACCAGACATCATGAGGCCTCCATCTTCATTAACGTCCCCCAAAGCTGTAGGGAGCACTTTCAGGAAACAAAAGCTACCAAGAGCAGAACTGAGCAGATTACTTAGCCAGGCCCCTGGCAAGGGTGGGTTTGGGTTAGGGTCAGGGTGGTGCAATTCTGTCTCAGACAAAAACATTTGAGAATCACTGCAACAGGCCCATTCCCAGAAGATCAGCAAGAACATCCACCTAAGACCAAGCTCACAATTCAATGAGAACTGGGAAACTCCAGAGCTAGGGAATACAACACACAGAATTCCTGTTTTTGTTTTTGTTTTTTCCTGATTCTTTAGTCTTTCAAAGTTAAATTTTTTAAATTTTATTTCTTTCTTATTCTATTTTTAAAATTTTTCCTCTTTCCTATTTTAGCCTATTTTAACTATTTTATCAATACTTTTTTTTAAAAAATCATTTTTAATTTTTATCTTTACATTCATATTCCATCCCTTCATCACGTTTACCATTATTTTTGTGTATATGTTTTTCTTTATTTAAAATTTTGGAAGGCAGTTTCTTCTAACAGATCAAAATACACCCAAAAACAAGTGTGTAGCTCTTTTCTATTCACCAGCCTAATCATATAACATGTGTGTGTGTACACACACATATGTATATGTATATATATATACATATATATATATGTATATATATATATTTCCCCCCCTCTTCTTCTCCCCCCAGTTTCAGTGTTCTTCTGATTTAGTTAGTGTACATTTTTCTGGGGTCATTGCTACTCTTTGAATATTTTGTATTTTGTTCTCTCATTCATCTATTCTCTGGATAAAATGATGAGACTGAAAAACTAACCTCAAAAAAGAAAAGAACAAGAGGGAGTACAGATGGCTAGGGACCTAATCAATACAGACATTAGTAAGATGTCAGAACTAAAGTTCAGAATGATGATTATAAAGATGCTAGCCAGGCTTGAATAAAGCACAGAAAATACCAGAGAATCCCTGTCTGGAGACATAAAATTCCTTTCTGGAGAAATGAGAACTAAAATCTAACCACGTTGAAGTCAAAAAGCTATTAATGAGGTACAATAAAAAATGGAGGCTCTTACTGCTAGGATAAATGAGGAAGAAGAGAGAATTAGTGATATATAGAAGACCAAGTGATGGAGAATAAAGAAGCTGAGAAAGAGATAAACAACTACTGGATCACAAGGGGAGAATCTGAGAGATAAGTTATACCATAGGACGAAAGAATATTAGAATAATTGGGATCCCAGAAGAGAGAGAAAGGGACAGAAGATATATTGGAGCAAATTATAACAATCCTATAATTTTTCTGCCCTGATTTGGGGACAGAAACAAGCATCAAAACCCAGGAAAGACAGATCACCCCCCTCACAATCAGTAAAAATAGGTCCACACTCTATCATCTAATAGTAAAACGTACAAGTCTCAGAGACAATGAGAAAATCCTGAAAGCATCTCAGGACAAGAGCTCTGTAACATACAATGGTAGAAATATTAGATCGTCAGCAGACCTATCAACAGAGACCTGGAAGGCCAGATAGGACTTGCATGATATATTCAGAGCACTAAATGAGAAAAATATGCAGCGAAGAATACTATATCCAGCTAGGCTATCATTGAAAATAGGAGAGATAAAAAGCTTCCAGGACAACAACAACAACAACAACAAAAAAAACCCAAAAACCTAAAAGAATTTGCTAACACCAAACCAGCCCCACAGGCAATATTGGAAGGGGTCCTCTAAGCAAAGAGAGAGACTAAAAGTAACAGACCAGAAAGGAACAGAGACAATATACAGTAATAGTCACCTTACAGGCAATACAATGGCAGTAAATTTATATCTTTTAATACTTACCTTGAATGTAAATGGGCTAAGCGCCCCAATCAAAAGACGCAGGGTATAAGATTGATATACATATTCTAACATAACTGCTGTGATTGCAACTGCTGTGATTTTACCATTGAATCTTAGGTGACCTAGAACTATGTTTTTTTTTTAAACACCCATATTTTCAAGAAACTAGAAATATAGTTTGTTTTTAAAATTCAGTTTTATAATCTTTAAATAAAGTGTTTATTACATTTACATTTTGGGTATTCATGAATACAGTTGGTATTATATCTCCAACATTGCTATCATTTTGATTTTTTCCTTTTTCTGGATTAAATAAAATTTTTAAACGATTTCTTTTTGTTTTTACAGTATCAGCTGTTTAACTATATCTTCTGTTATTATTATTTCAGTGGTTGTCCTAGAGATCATAATGCATCTTGGTTTATTTAAATAACACTTACATTTAATGCTTTTACCATTTCTGAAATAACATAAAAATTTTACAACTGTTTAATCCATTGAACCTGTCCTACCTTTTGTGCCACCATCATCATATATATTTGCCAATATTATAAATCCCTTAAGATATTACTATTATTGTTCTTTTTAAAAGAATTTATTTATATATTTGTGAAGGAGAGAGCATGAGTGAGAGGTGGGGCAGGGAAAGGCATGGAGAAGAGAACTCCCAGCTGAGCAGAAAGCATGATGCAATGGGAGAGGGGGGCTCATCCCAAGACCCTTGGATCATGACCTGAGCTGAAGGCAGATACTTAACTGACTGAGTCATCCAGGAACCCCTATTATTTTTCTTTTAAATAATCAATTTTCATTTATATCCATAAAATATTTTATTCTTTCTGGTATTCCTCACCCTTTCCCATAATTTTTCATGTTTAATTTTCTCTTGGATAATTTTTTTCTGCCTAAAAAGCTTCCTTTCTTTTATTTGTAATGCATATCTGCTGGAAATATATATTTTCCAATTTTTCTTTTGTCTGAAAATATCTTTGTTTTGCTTTTGTTATGAAGACTATATTCACTTGTTATAAAAGTCTAGATTGGCAGTTTTGCCTTAAACACTAAATATATCTTTCCATTGTCATCTAGCTCCATACTTTCTTTATAACATCATCTATCATGTTTAATTCTTCTCCTTTGAAGAAAATATACTTTTTTTTAAAGATTTTATTTATTAATTTGACAGACAGAGATCACAAGCAGGCAGAAAGGCAGGCAAAGAGAGAGAGGAGGAAGCAGGCTCCCCACTGAGCAGAGAGCCCCATGCGGAGCTCGATCCCAGAACCCTGGGATCATGACCTGAGCCGAAGGCAGAGGCTTTAACCCATTGAGCCACCCAGGTGCCCCAAAAATATACTTTTTAATCTTTACTGTGTTTAAGATTTTTTTGTCTCTAATTCCCAGAAATTTTGTAGCTTTGGTTTTCTTGCTATTTATCTTTCTTGAGATTTTTAAAAATATTATTGTATATTTTTAGGCTATAAATCACTATTAGATAAGAGTTTCTTTCTCAAGCTTTTATATTATGGTTATGCTCATATCATAAAACAGTTAAGAGAATATTGCCTCTTATCTTAAAATCAGCAGAGTTTCTGAAAGTGTTTTTTATTCCTTAGTTTTTTGGTGTTTTTTTTTCTTTTTTGAAAAAAAAGAATAATTTATTATTCTTTTATTATTAACAAATTATATTTGTTATAATTTACAAATGTGGCATCTGTGCTTAAAATACTAGAAGAATTTTTACTGCAGATTTAATATCTCTAATAGATATAGTGCAAATCAGACATTTTTTATCCTTGTGCCTGCTTTGATGAATTTCTTTTCCTATAGTTTTATCCTATTAATCTACACATTCCATTATTCTTAGAATAGACTCACAATGTTCTTTTATTTTTTAGTTTTTATTACTTTTCTAATATTTAGAGTCTATAGTGATTTCTCATTTTCATTGCCAAAGTTAGCAATCATTATTTTATTATATTCTATCATATATTTCAGAGAAACAACTTTTGTTTCTGTTTACACAGATTTTGGTTATTGTACTTGTTAATGTTTCATCAGCTTCTTTTATAAATTTACTATTTCTTCCTACTTTGATATTAGTTTTGTTAGTTTCCTTACATTCTTGAATTTGCTTTTTATGTAAGTGATTTTTAAATCTCATTCCTGTCTTATGTATTTACAGTTATAAAATTTACTTCTAGCTAAGAAAGATTAACAGAGTCAACATTTATTCTTAAACAACTCAAAAATCAGATGAAAATATGAAATAACAGTTCTAAATAATTGGGCCTCACATAATAATTCTGAAAAATAGAAAAAATAAATAATGAGATTAGCCTTATTCTCTATTTTTCTGTTCTCTCTCTCTTTCCTTCCATATTCTAAATTTTCTAGTTGTTTTCTACCACTATGGTTACTTTGAAACAAACAATTCTACCATAGTTATTTTCAGAAAAGCAGAACCCTTGGACCAAATGTGATGCTGAGTTCTAGGAGAAGAGAAACCAGCACAAATACATTTATGAAGAAGCTACAGTAGAAATGTCCACAGCTAAGATTTAGATAACGTAAGACTATAGTTAAGCATGAACATAACTTTAGAACAGAATTTTTGAGGGGCTCCATTCGACAGCCAGCATGTTAGAGAGTAAAAAGTACTATTTTTACTCAGACTAAAACTGGAGGAATATACTAAAGAATTTGAGACCTGCCTGCATGGTTGCAGGATGCCAAGTGTAGTGAGCTGAAGTCTGTCCTTCAAAAAGATATGTCTAAGTCCTATCCCCCAGTACCTATGAATGTGACTTTATTTGGAAATTGAATCTTTGCAGATGTAATTAAATTAAGGATTTTAAGGTGAGAATCATCTTGGATTTAAGTTGGGCTCTAAATCCAATGACTATTATCCTTATAAGAAAAAAAGGAGATTTGCAATATAGTCACAGGTGAGTAAAGACAGAGGCAAAGACTGAAATTATGCTACCTTAACCAAGTAATCCATGGAGCCACCAGTAGCTGGGTAAGACAAGGAAAAGTTAATCTCTAAAGGCTTTGGAGGAAGCATGGCCTTGCTGACACCTTGATTTTAGACTTCTCACCCTAGAACTATAAGAGAATAAATGTCTGTCATTTAAAGCAATCAAGTTTGTAGTAATTAGTTATGGCAGTCCTGTGAAACTAATACACTGTAGGTGGGACCTTGTGCTTCAAAGTAGCTACCAGCTTCTCTTGGCGATTTGTAAAATGATCCATTCTGTCTGCCTGTCCTTTCTATCTGTACCCTAAAGTTAACATGGCCAGTTAATGCAATACACCAAAATAGTCAAACTCTAATTCAGCCTTAAAAAGACAATAAAGAATCTATCGAGACTTTTACATTTAATATCCATCACTTAAGAGATCCAGGAAAATAGAACAGAGGAAATGTAGGTACACAAATAGAAAAAAAACAAAAAAAAATTTAAACTGAAGAAAGACATAAGTCTTCAGATTGAGAGGCAATAATATGGACTACTGGGGCGTGTGGGTGGCTCAGTCAGTTGTGTCTGCCTTTGGCTCCGGTCATGATCCCAGGGTTCTGGGATCGAGCTGAATGTCAGGTTCCCTGCTCAGTGGAGAACCTGTTTCTCCCTATCCCTCTGCCCCTCTGCCTCCCCCTGCTTGTGCTCGCATGCACTCTCTCTCTCTCTCTCTCTCTCTCACTCGTTCACTCTCTCTCTCTCAAATAAATTAAATCTTTTAAAAAAATAGTGTATACTACTAGTATCAAAATAATGATAACCATATTTAACTCATAAAACTTCAGAAAAGGAAGAAAATATGAGATGATACATAATCTTTAGTGTTATCATCAGCAAGCCTGAATAATAAAAACAGAAATGGAATCATGCATTTAAAAATCTGAGGGAAAACAATTTTCAACTGAGAAAACTTCTACCATTAACAAAACTATTGTTCAAAAGGAAAAAAAATAGATATATTTGAGCCCCCAAAGTTATTTTTGACCAATTCATTATTTTTATTAAAATACTTGAGAATCCCATCTAGCATAATGAAGTATGTAGAGAGACACAAGAAAGAAAACCAAGGGATCTTCAGAAGTTCAAATGGAAAATAAATATGTACAATAAAATAATGTTTTTATCATGGGAGGCACAGATATACCTAGAAAACAATTGAGCCAAGTTAGGATACTTAGCAATTTTGTGATTAAATAATGGCAGTAGAAGTCAGTCATCTGACATCTCTTTCATAAGGAAAAAAATAGTTTGTTAAAAATGTAGGGAAAATAATTTTCTTAGGAAAAACATGGCCCTGGTAGTATAATTTTGAATGAGCTTAATGGAATGTTAAGAGATTAAAATCCATCTGACTTGGAAGTTTGAAATATTTTCTTTCAGTTGTTTTTTCTTCACAGATGCAATTATAATATCTGGTTCTTTTGTGAATGCATTTATAAAAGGATAAAATTGTGAAATATACTTACTAGAGTTCAACTATTTCAAATTAACAGGTAGGTAACATGAAGACTTAATTGCAGATATAGAAAGAAGCTTAGAGGAGAATGTGGGGATGCTAATACATATCTGAAAATAATAGGTCAGTGGTAATGTCTGAAGCAGACAACCAGAGCAGATTCCTCAAAATTGATCTTTTCAGTTCATGTCCACAAGTTAATGGTGTAAATGTGGGGATATTCTGAATAAATTTGAGACTATCTCTTTTTAACTAAACAACTACCACTTACGAATTCATGGAAAGGGAATACACACATACACACATATGACTATATACTATATACTATATATATTACTAGAAACTCTACATACATATATATAGATAGATACATGCATATATATAATTACATTTATAGATATATCCTTTAAATCATAGCTCTGTCATCATATCTATCAAATGGAACCCACTCATTAAACTTCATCAACTAAGATAGAGAACTTAGGCATAACTCTTATGCCTTTAGTCTTACAGACTCCACTCAATTCCAAAATTACTAGGCCCACACTTTTCTCCCACCCTGTCAGTGCAATCGTTTCATACATTTGTAATGTAGCTAGTTTCTTTCTTACATTCTCCATTCCATCCTGAGGTCCTGGACTCCCAAGTTATTTTCAAAATTTGTTTCCACTAGGTATCACTTTTTATTGTGGATTTCTATGGATTTGGGCAAATACATAGTGTCAAATATTTGGCATTACAGTATTACAGTGTTTCCACTGCCCTGAAAAAGTTTCTATACTCAATCTATTCAACCCTCTACCCCACCATGAAACTCTGGCAACCACTGATCTGTTTACCATCTCTATGGTTGCCTTCCTTTCAGAATGCAATATAATTGGAATTATATAATACATAGCCCTCTCATAGTGACTTCTTTCATTTAGCAACATGCATTTAGGATAACACAGCATGTATTTCTCATCTCTTTACTTTTAACACATTTAAGTCTTTATACTTCAAGTGTACATCTTACAGAAGACATACGGTTGGGTCTTGTTTCTTTTTATTCTCATTTTTATTGACTCTAAATATTTGTCTCTTAATTTGTATATTTAGATTTAATATGATTATATATAATATTCAAATTTAATATGATCATTGACATAGTTAGATTAATATCAACTATGTTTGCAAGTAGTTTCTATTTGTTGCATTTGTTCTTTGCTTCTTAGACTCTCTCTTTTACTTCCTTCACAGGTTTTAATTGAACATTTCACATTGTTACATTTTATATACTTTCTTATTATATTAATTATCTTTAAAAAAAGACTACAGTGGTTTCCTTGAATTTACAATGTATATTTTTTAACTATTCTAAGTCCACCTTCAAATAATATTATGACACTTTTACTGTAGTGCAGGAACCTCATAAGTAAACATATTTCTCAATGACTCCATCCCAGTCCCCTCTTATGAATGTGTGGTTCTTCATTTAATTTATGCATACGCTATAATCACTGAATATATTGATGCTATTGGTACTCTAAATAGTTATCTTTTAGACCAATTAAAACTGAAAAATAAAAGATTGTATCTTACCTTCATTTATTTCTTCTCCAACACATTCTTCTTTATACAGATTCCAATTTCTTACTATATTTCTTCTGTCTAAAAATTTTTTTTTTAAATTTCTTGCAGGATGTGTCCTCAGGCAATGAAGTGCCTTAGATTTTGTTTGCCCTGGGACAAAATCTATTCTTTTTCCTCCTCAAAGAATAATTCCAGTGGACATAAAATTTTAGATTAATTTTTTTCTTTCAATGCTTAAATATTTTACTCTGCTATGTCTTCTCTTAGATCATTTATAATAAGACCACTGTGATTCTTATCCTCGTTCCTTTACAGGTAAATTTTTGTTTGTTTGTTTCAAGATTTTCTCTTTTTCTTCTTTGATTTTACAGTTAGAATCTGGTATGCCTATGTCTGGAGGGTTTTGTTTGTTCGGTGTTGCTGTTATTGTTAAGATTAATCACGTCTCCTCTTGACCTTGAACACCGGGAAGTGGCCCAGGGGCTGGGTACTGGTCAGAGGGGGGTTGTGTGCTTGCCAAAGAGAGCCCACCAGGCTCCACGGGAGCCCTCTAGGTGCACTCTGCTGCTTCCCATCGTCCTGGGGGGCCGGAGGACTGCTACAGGGGCAGCGAGGAGGGAAGGGTCACAGAGAAAGGCTCCGCACACCACACTTCAAAACAAAGCCCCCACTCATGGGATCCCAAACCCAGAAACCCACAAACCACGTGGCTGGGCGCCTTCCTCAGAAGGGACCACCTAGGAGGCCTGCTTGCCAGACAGACTGAGCCCGGTAGGACAGCAGGGCCAAAAGGGGTCTGACTCCTGACTTCAGGAGGGCAGCACAGGGTCCCACTAAGCCCCAGTGCCCTTAGCGGGTCCCAGCGTCTGGACAGTCTAAGTAGAGACCAGATCACTAGCAGGGATCCAGGGGCCCAGAATGCCTCTGCACTTCCCAGCACAAAGAGGCTTCTTCTCCTGAAGCCAGCCCTCAGGAGAGGTCAGCAGTCTGATTGCCCACAGGCCCCGCAGGAGACAGGAAAGCTGGGAGCCCTGGTTGTCAGAGAGCCCCTGGTTCCTTACAATAGCAGGGGTCTGCCTCTCACTATCTTTACAGGCCCTGAGGAAGTATGTTATCCCAGGGAATGAAGCCATCTGTTGAAAACTCAGTTTTCTGTATGTTAAACATTAGCTTAAAGGATATTCTGTATAACATAACCATGGGTTATGTTAGGTTATGTTATGACAAAAACATGTCTGAGCACTAAACCACTTTTGGTACTAGTCCTAAGGATACATATAAACTGTTCTTGCCTTTGGCAAATGCAGGGACACTTATATACAGTGTGAAATCAGGTGCCAATGCTTCCACAATAGTTCACCAACTGTCTGGAACCCCCAAAGATTTATTTCCCTAGAAACTTTACTGAATAAAGTTTATTAAGCCTAGTAAACTTGCCTGTCTCTAGAGGCTTTCATAAGGTCGTTGAAAAATTCTTTGACTGCATTTTAAGTATTTTATTTATTTATTTGTCAGAGAGCGAGCACAGGCAGACAGAGAGGCAGGCAGAGGCAGAGGGAGAAGCAGGCTCCCTGCCGAGCAAGGAGCCCGATGTGGGACTCGATCCCAGGACGCCGGGATCATGACCGGAGCCGAAGGCAGCCGCTTAACCAACTGAGCCACCCAGGCGTCCCTTGACTGCATTTTAAATCTGTATTTGAAGAATGAAGAAAATAAGCTGGTTAAAAATGAAAATGAACCAACCTGCTTTGAGGGCACAGGAGCATATTAAGAACAAAACTTGAGCCACCATTGACCAAAAGGATTAAAAGCATAATTGTCAGCCAGGAAATAATTATTCTGTGATTGCAATGCTTTAAGGTCCCTTTAATGATTAAGAATTGAATCAAGGACATAACGATAAAAAAAAAATGAGTCCACTCACAATATATAAAGTTTCTATAACCCATTACCGAAAGATTTGTGTACATACACAATGGTTTAGAAATTATAACCAATTCAGAGTATGAAGAGAAAAATGTTAAAAATGTTAGATCTGGCTGGAAATTAACTTTAATTCCTCGGGCTCCATTTAGAAATATGATCAAATGTGCAAAAAAGAAAAAAGGAATTTATTTGACTGAATTTTATCTTCAACATAAAGCAGATGTTTAAGTTGGATATTTTCTGGCTTTTTTTTTTTTTTCCTGTGACAAATGAATGAGAATAGCTCCTGTGGGAAATCCATTTCCAAAATGCATTCATTAGGGCTTTATCCAAGTGCAAGGAAAGAAGATGAAGTGACAAGTCAATTTCAATATAATATAGGTTTGAAAAGATTTTTTTCCACCTTGAGTAATTATGAGACTAATTTAAATGTTCGATCTATTACTAGGCTTGGAACACCTGTGGTTACATGTTAAATAAAAAAAAAATAATTTTTAGGAGTACAACATTTGAGGACCTAAATTTGAATTGAAGAACTTAAGGATATTCATGGTCAAAGTCAAAACCTGACATATTATCAAGAAAAAAAACAGAAAGAACATATTTACATTTCACTGTAGGTAGGTAAACTGCTTCAAGTTCACTTTTTTCAACAAAAACTAGGTACATTGCATTTAGAAACTTGTTTAAGTCTATCAGCCTTTTCTGCATATATGTAAATGGAATTATTAATACTTAGCTTGTTTAGTTGATGTGATGAGTAAATGAAGTAAAGTGGAAGCAGAGCCTTAGCAACTCTCTAAAAAGAGATACTCAGTAAATACCATTCCTCCTCTTACTCCTTTGGAACTTAAAAATTTAATGACAAGATTTTGTTCACATCAATTGCTTAACAGTATGGCCATATCCCATTCTCAAACAAATATTTCTACCTGTATGATTCTTAACAGCTGTAATTTCTCCGAGTGCAAAATTCTCTTTTCTCTCTGTGTCTTTTATTACCGTTGAAATTGTCCTTTGGTTCTTGGTTTCTTCGATCTCACTTTGCAAAACCGTGTTAAACATCAATTAGTAAGTGTCAAGCACTGGGCAGGCATTGGCAAACATAAAAGAAAATTGAAAGAACTCAGTGACTGGATTAGATGAGCTCACAGTTCATCTAAACATAAGTAAATTAGTGTGTGTCGGCTATACCCAAATTAAAAAAATAATCATAAGAAAGTTAAATAACTTATAAGGAGATTATAATATAAAAATGTATTTAATTAGGGGTGCCTGGGTGGCTCAGTGGGTTAAAGCCTCTGCCTTCAGCTTAGGTCATGATCTCAGGGTCCTGGGATGGAGCCCCACATCGGGCTCTCTTCTCAGCAGGGAGCCTGCTTCCTCCTCTCTCTGCCTGCCTCTCTGCCTACTTGTGATCTCTGTCTGTCAAATAAATAAAATCTTTAAAAAAAATGTTTAATTATATTTTTATCTTCCTGCTTTTATACCCACAGATACACCTGGTAATATACACACAAAGCCAAATGATTTTCCAGATCCTCAAATTATTCACGTTTTGCTTTCCAAAACAGCTAGTAGAATCACTGAATCATCTCATTTCCTTACCTCTTTCTAGTCATATAATTTACCCCAGATTATTTTATTCTTTATATCCATCCACTTTAACTTCAATCTGATTAGAAACTTCAATCCCCTCATTTTTCTGGATGAGCCTTGTTGTTCAAGATGATAGTATCTATACCATGTGGGTTTAATTTACTTCCTAGGCATTATATGGCCATAAAGTAGGAAATGGATATAACAAATCTAGCATATAGTCAGATTTGGTATTTTTATTATTAATGTTAGCATTAATACTAATCTAGTTATTTAAATCATAAGAGTGACAAAATTATCCAGAAATATATGTATGTATACATATACATATATATACTAATTAAAAACAGAGTAAGATTACATTTTCCTTTTATATTAAATGTTTACTGCTCACCTGTTTATCTGCTTTTTTCTTATCTCTCAGTAAGTCATCACGCATATGACCACATATGTGGTCTAGTTACCTAACATTTTAACACTATTGTACATTTTCCAGAACGACAATTTCTAGAAAGAAAATGTAGAGTTGCAGAAATACTAATGTTCTAGGGGTTTGGCATTTCTCCCAGAAGTGCTACAAATAAATACCTGAATGCTTTCTCCTTCAGAACCAGTAGGTTTAAATAGAATTCTGTTTAGGTTTTTGAATTGTGACATATGTTAATCCCAGTGAGAGTCTCTGCATGAAAGGAATGTTAGCAGAATTTTAACATGGCATTATCAGGATAACTTGCCACTTTGCAATAAATATGCTCTAAATATTCTGACTTTTGGGGGTTTAAACCTATAGGAAAGAATTCAACAAACTATAGTTTGATGCCCTGAGAGCAACCATTATGCATTAAGAGGTCAATAACATCTAACATATTTTCATAATTCAGGTTGAGATATAATATTATATATAACGTTATTGTTATATAGTAATAGTATTTTAATTTACCAGTATTATTTTTATTTGCAACTTGTATCAAATAATAAAATCTATTTGCAAATTATTGTAGTTTAAAATGCATTTGAAATTAAAATTTTGACTAATGCTCAGGGAAGTTTTCTGTATCTTTATCAAGTGTTGACAATTAGTTTTTATATTTGTTAAATACATTTTAAATATAGAAGATGAAAGGAGACTTTTTTCCAAAGAAATTTCATCTCTTGGGGTTTCAGTATTTAACAGTCATGCCCATACTTTAATGTGCAGAACCAGAATAAATAAGAAAGACTAAAAATCTGTCCTTATAGATAGACGTAACTTATGTTCAATGCTTCAGTCCTTAGACTAAGGTTGTACCTTCAAACAAAAGGGGCAGGGGCAGGAAGTAGGGAGAAATAAAGAGGAAAGAAGGAAGGCAGTGAAGGAAAAAGTGAAGGGAGAGAATAAAGACAAAACCTGAGAGAAAACCTGGTCGACTGGGGTGTATTCCCTTTCCCTAGCCACAGTTCTAAATAAATAAACAGACACAATCATAAAAACTGATCTCTTAAAACGATGCCCAGGACACTGTTTTTGGCGTTATCACCATTCTTTCATTCTAACAGGAGAGCTCTTAAAATGAGTTTTTGTGGAGGAGAAGCACTTACTAAACATGCACATTGAGTTCCTTCCCTCTCTGGGGTTCACAGGAGTGTGGGTCAGATGCCTTTGTTTTTTTGACCAGATGAGGTGATCATTTAAATGAGATCCTTTCAATATCACTATTATAACCTCTACAAAATTATAAAATAACAATAAGAAATAATTTGTGTAACTTGTGTCATTTCCATTTTATGGTGGGGAGGGAGAAATAAGCATACACGTTGAAGGAAGGAAAGATATATATATTAAAATAAATAAATGAATTAATGTAAGTAAAAGTTCACCTTGGTTCTCTTTTGCAAAATGGATTAGCCTTCATGAGATGTAATTTTAAGACAAGCATTACTAGTGTTACCAGTATGGGTACTAAGATAACCTATTCTTGAGTTTTTGTTACTGCTCAGGAAGAAGATTATCATAAATTGAAGATGGCAGAAGACACTGTTCCAAAATGTGATGTTTAACCTCTCAAAAACACTAAGAACCAGCTACAAATATTGTCTCCCCTTAAACGTAAATAAACTGAAGCAAAAAATAATTTAGAAAGTATCTTTAGTCTAATAATTATGGAGTCAGTATGGATAAAGTATTTTTTGGAAAAACATAATCAGATGAAGGAAAAGATCTCAAGTTCCACTGAATTTATTATTAATCTTATTATTATAAGTCACAGCTTCTTGCTGTGATATTTTTATAAGAAGCAATAGTCTCTTCAAGTCTTTCAGCTTTTATCTGCAAGGTTTGTTTATTTTTTTAGTAGCTCATTGAAATAATCCTGTGATAAAAGCAATTCAGGCAAAGTGAACCTACATGGGAAACTGAACATTTTTAACTGGAATTATAAATTTTTTCGTAAGTGAAACAGAATTTGTTCATCTAAGTCATGATGGATTCACTGACTTCATACGTAGAAAATAAAAGTGTTCCCTCAACTAAAGTCACAATGCAAGGTAAAGTATGCATACCTACCCATATATACATAACTATATTCTTAACTTATATTCATACAGATGCTTACTTTTAAAAAATTGGAAAAATCTGCTTTTGAAAAATTGCCCAACTCTAGCCTCTGCACCACCTTCACCAGGCATTAATGGGTCATCCAGAGACTTGCTGTCCTCCTAGAAAGATGAATCCTCCCTTTCGCTCAGCCTGGCCCCTTACAGATTGAGGAGATGATCCTGGGGAAGGCTACCATCCCACCTCAAACTCTCTGCCTGGACACTGCAAAGTGTTTTTTGAGAAATTTTGACCCAGAAGTCTATTAGATGAAAGAAAAGAATATGAATAGCAAAATCATAGAAGAGAAAATTAAAAGCTGTAATTATTATCACATGCACATTTTTCTTATATTTACTTTCATTTTCCTTACTGATTATTCCCCTTAACCTTTGCAATTTAGTTTCTTTTTCAGTATGCTACCTGAAATGTTGTATTGAAGGTCACTGAAGACCCTCTGAATATTAAGTCTAACCTTTCATAGATTTCTTGATCTTTCTTAAATTTAACCTTATGACTACATGTCTGTAATTCTTCCTCTCTGGACATTTGTTACACAATGTATCCTATTCCTAGTAAATTATCCTTTTGGTTTGTTTGTTTCTCTCTACCCTCTCACTCGGGAATCTGATTTTTTACCAATTTTACCAATCTCTGTCTATACTAATTTATTCCATACCATTATCTCTTGGAACTCTTTCCGAAAGGTCAATCACAAATTGAAATTCCAGCCGGCTTCTGGTGTCTGTATGTAAATATGCTAGTCATTTTACTCTTAACAAATGGGGAAAAAAAGGCAAAGGTAATTCCATATATTGTGTGTGTGGCATGAGGAGCTGGTGAATTTGGATAATGGGTGTATTGAAGTTCCTTGTACTATTCCTGCAATTCATCTATGAATTCAAAATGACATCAACATAAACATTTACTAAAACAAGCAGGTATCAATTGAGTGAACAGAACTTTTACATATCAGTAAATGGCTTTTTATACTGCTTATAATCTGGATTTGAGATTAGACTTGTTAAGAGCCCAGGGTCTAACACTAGATTCTTTCAATTCCTGGTTATTCCATTTCCAACTAATATGACTTTGGACTATGAGCTAAACCCCTCTAAATTGTATTCTTTCTGCAAGATAGGGAATGTTTATTTATTTGTTAGGGTTATTGTGATGATTAGGAGATATAACCTATATAAAATGGTCAATAGTAAAAATATAAACATCAGTTTATACAGTTATTAATGTTGCTATTTTTCCTTATACTTTCACATATGAATAATTGTTAAACTTCGGAATCTATCTCTGCAACACCATATTCCTTTGCTTCATGTATTCACATTACATGATTTTATTTTGTGATTATTAATGCAAACATTTTTATTACCCCTTCTTCGAAATCATGTTATTTATAGCTGCTAGATGAATAGGCATATACTACAATCCAAATTGTGCATTTTCCTTTGATGATGAGCCTTTATGATGACCCCCCATTACTTCCCAAATTATGTCAAGGCCCCCGGTGTGACACATGAAGTCTTTCAAAATATAGCCCGAATACACATTCTTTATTCTGTTATCATCTTCCATTCCCTACGACTATCTAATAGTACGGCTTCACAGTCCACACATACGCCTTGAGTTCTCCTGTTTCTGCGTCTTTGCCATGCTGTGCTGAACCCATGCAATGCCAATTAGGTGTCTTCTGTCCAGGTCCTCCCTACAGGTGTTAAATAAGGCCACATTAAGGCAACTGCTGTGCAAGAAAAACTCCAAAATGTCAGTGGTTTAACACAATTGTTTGTTCTTGTTCACAGTAAGCCTCCAAATAGGTGCCCAGCTTGGAAGACGGCTCTCCTACACAAGGTAACTCAGAGACCCAGTCTCTTTCAGTCCTGCGGTTCTGCCATTTTTAATTCGTGACTTTCAAGGTTACCAGGCTCATCTGCATCAAGTCAGTGGAGAGGAAAGGAATGTGGAGGGTGTTATGGGCCAGACCTGGAGCTGTACGTTATCATTTTTTTCTCTCATTACATTGTCAACAGCTCAGTTATAAGGTTACAATTGATTTCAATGAAGTCTGACAGTATAGCGTGGCTGTGTGCATAGAAAGATGAAGAAACAAGTCTTAGAAAATACTCTCTGCCACACTTAATTCTGGGTACATTTCAAATATTCCCCCTTCCCTGAAGTTCTTCTTATACCCCCCAAGCAGATGCCATGTATGATACACAATCCATAGGTGGGAGCATAGCAATGAATTTTCATTTATAATTTTGAAATTAGCTGTTACAGGATATTACTAGTGAAAATGTTGTATTAAATTTGTTGTTAAAGGAGGTTGTACAACAAGAGGATTTTATGGATTTTTTTCTTTATGGATTTTTTTATAGAACAGAATCTGTATTCATCTGTATAGAACAGGATATGTATTCATACCAGATGGCAAAAGGATGAGTTAATCAATCTCTTAAGGTCCCTTATGACCTTCTAATTCTAATGATTTAAATGCTTTTGAAAAGGTATTTCCAAGTGTCATTTTATTTTCTATTGCAACAAATGTACACAACTTGTGTCAGGTTTTTAAGCTTTCCAAATGTCAGTGCAAATGGCATTTCCATAGAGTAGATGTTTTTAACCAATGTTCACATTATTTTACTGAATTTAAGGATTAAATAAAATTGAAGAACATACTTACTCTCACTGTATCTTATCATGGAGAAGTGAATCCTATTGCAATTTTATAATCAAAATCTTACTGCCCAGATTTTGAAATTATGCTATGAAAGCCATCTGTATTGCAAACTTATTCAGAAAATATAGGATATAAGGGGGCTTACGAGACAATGCTGCACTCGGTGCCTTTACTAGTTTCATAGATAGCTTTCTCCAGATGTTGCCAGGCAACAACAGCTCATATAAAGAGATTCCTTGTTCATAAACTAAACCTCGCTGGTAATACAGTAAGACTCGGGATTTTTACCACTTGAACAGGTGGAATTACAAGTAAAATGACCTTAATCATAACCTCAAAGGAAAGAATCAATGCATAGATTTTTATTTTTTAAAAATGATAGTTACCTTGGTAGAGAGATCTGTAATCAAAATGATAGCCATCACATTAATCATATATGCATGTGTCTGTATCATGGGACAAAATGGGAGATTTCAGGAAGAATTTTTTAAATTATATAAATAATACATTATATGAATAGGAAATGAATAGGAGGTAAATTGATGTAGTGACCCTAACAAAGAATGATCAGACTTGCAGTCACGATTTAAGAGTAGCCCATGCTATGGAATGCATGTTCTGACAGAACATTTTTTTTTGCAGTTGGGCAGAGTACAGTCGTGTGAACAATGGGGTGCAGATTAAAGGAAATATAGCATAAAATATAGAAAAAGCTAACTATTACTTCCTCATAGGTAGGCAGTGGCAGCCATGAGTGTATAACGTGATATGTTATGGGGAATATTTTACAAAATACCACATAATGAAATAATTTTTAAATGATCTCTAGAAAGAATTAAAACAAGAGACTTTTCTTATTCCTTGTCTCCCTCTCCCTGTGTGTGTCTATATGCATGTTTGCATGAAAATTTGTTCATAGGCAAACTTTGACTAGTTTATTTTATGTATTTCTAGTTATAAGAAAGTATTACATGCCTTTGTTAAATAAAGAACCACAGAAGGAAGTACATCAGTTGAGAGGAGAAAATCGGTATGTTCTTGAGTGTAGGCCAGGAAAATACAAATATAACATGTTGAATAAGATTCTAAGAACAGAGAAAAAATTTAAATTATTTATCATATTATCATCACTATGTATTTATTTATTTTTATTGTATTTATTTATTTATTTATTTTATATTATTTTTATTTTTATTATTTTATTATTATTTATTTATTTATTTATTTTTTGATATGTTTAAATACTTTACATATATTTTATTATTTAGATGACAGTCCATTCATATCCTGCCTTTCATCTTTTCCTATGCCCACAATTCCAAATGTATCTTCAACCCACGTGCACCTATAAACTTATTCCTCTCTCAATTATCGTCAATTCTCTGTTATCCAGCTTGACAAGGAACCATTAGATTCACATTATTTAAATTTTCTGGTTCTAATCTACATCATATAAACACTACTAATTTTATAGTGCAAGACTATAAAAATTATTTTACTATTAAAATGGTACTAAGTTAAATTACTTCTTTTCATATGTATTGAACATTGCATTTTTACCTAATTTAATCATCATCTATTAAAACCTTCAAATATATATGCAATGATTTAGCATGTTTAAAGTTACCATCTTTTTCCACAAAAAATATAGTGCATTGATTTTATATGATAAAATTCAAAGTAGAATTTTGCAAAAATTGCAAATACAAGAAGTATATGCTCTCAATGTAGAAAGAGACCTCTTCTCTGAAGAGATTTGTCACAATGGCATCCTTTACATTCCTGAAGAATCAAATCATGTTATGAGTCTTTCATGCTGAATGCTCCATAATATTTTATAGTTTTATAGATTCTTGGTTTTGTTTCCACCTATTCATAAATATGTTTTGTGGACAATAAGTAAGTAGATTTTTTCTTTTTAATCTTACAGAGGTGTGTGTTTTAACTTTCCAAGCTTCAAAACAGGTCTGTTATTTCACTGGGGAGCCTAATTGCAAAACTAACCTCTCAACATTTATACTTCAGTGATGATGGTTGTTAACAGTTTAATGCTTGAACCCCCATAATCCACAGTATCACGTAGTGAAGCATCTATTATGATTCTCATTTGGTAGCTGAATGGGGAAACTTATATTACAAAGATTATGGGATGAATGATTTGTGGATTTTCGATCTGTTTCAGACTTCCACTTCCAGTATGAAGGAGTAGGTAATATTTGACAAATCTTCTGATGAGAACATGTAAAAAAATTACATAAAGTACAGAAAGAGGAAAAGAGAGGAAGAGACTGAGATTGAGAGATATGAAGAAAAGCAGGGCTTGAGGCTCCAAGACCCTGGAAAGAGTATGCATGCATTTCCTTTGCTGTTTTAAGAAATTAGTACAAATGTAGTCACTTAAAACAACATAAATTTGTTTTCTTCCTGTTCTGGGGATAAGTCTACAATGGGCCTTAAGAGGCTAAAATCAAGGTGTTGGCCAAGCTACCTCCCTTCTGGGAGCTCTAGAGGAAAATCCCTTCCTAACTTTTCCAGCTTGTAGAAGCCACCCACATTCCATGGGTAGCGATCTCTGTCAGCAATCACATCACTCCTCACGTCCCCTTCTCTGACTCTGACACTCCTGCCTTTCTTCCTTTGAAAACACTGGTGGTTAAATTGACAAACCCAGATAGTCTAAAATAAGCTCCCCATCCCACAATTCTTAATTTATTCATGTTTGTAGGTCTCTTTTGCCAAATAAGGAAACATATTTACCGATTTCAGGAAGTAGGAAGTGACCATCTTTTTTTTCAAAAATTTTTAATGTATTTAATTTCTTCTCAGTATAACAGAATTCATTGTTTATGCATCACACCCAGTGCTCCATGCAACACATGCCCTCCGCAAAACCCACCTGGCTCCCCCAACCTCCCACCCCCCACCCCTTCAAAACCCTCAGAATGTTTTTCAGAGTCCATAGTCTCTCATGGTTCAACGCCCCTTCCAATTTCCTTCAACTCACTTCTCCTCTCCATCTCCCCATGTCCTCTGTGTTATTCCTTATGCTCCACAAATAAGTGAAACCATATGATAACTGACTCTCTCTGCTTGACTTATTTCACTCAGCATAATCTCTTCCAGTCCCATCCATGCTGATACAAAAGTTAGGTATTTGGAAATGACCATCTTTGGGTAGACATTACTTTTATTTGCCATCTGTATATTTTCTTTGGTGTGGTTGTCTTTTCAGATCTTTTGCCTATAATTTGGTTGGGTAATTTGATTTCTTACTATTGAATAAATGTGTATTATTTAGACTGTGAATCTGTGGTAACTTTTATGCAACAATAGAAAACTATTAAAACATAAGCAGAGAGTGCAATACTCTTAAGTGTGTTGTAAAAACAAAAAATGCATTTGAATGGAGTAAGACCTGGAACAAATCAAGGATGACACCAGAAAGTTACCCCTTAGAAGTGAGAGCAAATCAGAAATAGACCAGCCTCTACTAGATCAGGATTATGACTGAATAAATTACCTGAGTACAATAAGAAAATTAAATCCCTCTGGAAGAAAATAACATTATGAGAATCTCAAGAATTCTAGAATTGTAATATGCAATATCCATCTTTCAATTAAGAAGAATGTTGAGAATTAGCCCAATCTAATCAATATTTACACTTTGATGTGTATCTTTTAACAATTTTTCATTGGCTCACTTAATCATATGCAAATTTATATAGACAGTGTATAAGATTCACTTTTCTATGTTTAAATACAACATATATAATAACTTGCTTTAAAAAAAAAAACACAGGTGAATCACGAGTCATGTACATAGAGATGTAGTAATCCGGGGTTCCATCTAATATATTTAAGCTGCCATGTTGTGAGCTGCCCTGTGAAGACATCAGTGTGGCAAGGAAATGAGGGTAGCCTCCAGCTAAAAGCTAGTAGGCGATTGAGATCCTTAGTCCGAAGGCTCAAAGAAACTGAATCCTGCTAGCAGCCACACAAGTGAGCTTGGAAGCAGATTTTGCCCCAGTGAAGCTTGAGATGATCTCAGCCTGGCTGACAGCTTGTGGAAGATTCTGAGCTCTAAGCCTCAACTGTGTCGTACCAGATCCCTGGCCCATAGAAACTGTGGCATGATAGATATCATTGTTTTAAACCACCAAGTTTAGAAGTAATTCTTACTATGTGATAGCAACTAATATACAAATAAGGGAGAAAACATGTCATTTTGTTTTTAAATAAAACATGGATCATTCTAGCCTCCTCCACTTAATTATCTGAAAACTCTCATTCAAAGAATGAAGCCTTGTTTCTAGTCTGCGATCCGTTTACTTAACTGTTCAACTTCAGTGTACACATGAGAGTATCGGAATTTTTAACCCATACTTCTGTCAGATGCAACCTTATAATTGGATTGTAATGTTAGGTGCAGTTTTCTCTGGTCTCTCATTCTACAAACGCCACCCATTTTCAAAGCTACTTTGATCAGCAACGCCCCCCTCCCGCTCATTTTCTTTAGTGAGATTGTGTCATACATTGGTGATAGAGTCAGGCTGCTCTGCTATATTCTGCATTCCACTCTTGGACTCACCCAACTCTCTACATGATTGTTTTAAAGGTGTGCATGCATCAACTTTGCTCTTTGTTCTGTCAAGTTCAATGATTTCGGACAAATGTGTCCGAGGACTGTTTGGCCATCTTGCATAGGTCCTGTTTCACTTGCCAATCCTCCCTCCCATTCCAATGAACATCCGACAATGACTGATATTTTTATAATCTGTATTACTTTTGTCTTTTAAGAATGTCATATTATTGGACTCACTGATCATTTTTCACTGATATTTCACTTAGCACTATGCATTTAGGCTCATCACATCTTTCTGTAGCTTGATCACTTCTTTTTATCAATGAATAAAATTCTATTATGTGGATGAATCACAATGTGTTTATCCATTCACCTGTTGAAAGACATCTTTGGGGGCACCTGGATGGCTCAGTCAGCTAAGAGTCTGCCTTCAGCTCATGTCATGATCTCAGGGTCCTGGGATCGAGCCCTGCATGTCTGGCTCCTTGCTCAATGGGGAGTCTGCTTCTCCTCCTTCTTCCTCTCATGCTCTTTCTCATGCTCTCTCTCTCCCTCAAATAAATAAGTAAAATCTTAAAAAGAAAGACATCTTGGTTACTTTCAGTTTTTGGTCATTATTAACAAATCTGCCATAAACATTTCTGTGCAGGTATTTGCATGGACTTAAGTTTTCAAATCAAATGGGTAAATACCAAAAAGTTGGATTGCTGGATTACATGGTGAGATTACCTTTAACATTGTACAAAACTGCCAAACTACCTTCCGGAGTGACCATAAAATTTTGCAAGCCCACCAGCAATGAATGAAGGTTCCTAATGTGCTACATCCTTGCCAGCATTTTGTAATATCGCGTTTGGGATTATAGTCTTTCTGATAGGTGTGTGGTCGTATCTCACTATTTTAACTTCTATTTCCTAGTGATACATTGTATGTAGCACCCGTTCAAATGTTTATTGGCCATTTGTGTATCTTCCTGGCTGACGTGTCTGGTTTTTTATACAAGTTTTAACTTGAGCTGTCAGTGTCATTATTCTTGGTTCAAGGGTTCTTTTTATATTTGGTTATTCCAGCCCTTTATCAGTTATGTGTTTTGAAATATTTTATACTGTCCATGGCTTGTCTTCCTTTATTTCATCAGAATCTTTCAAAGAATAGATTTAAGTTTAATAACATCCAACATATCAACTATTTCTTTCATCAGTCATGTTTTTAGACCTGTACCTAAAAGATTATAACCAAAATCATGGGAAATTCTTCCATGTTTTTTCTGGAAGTTTCATAATTTTGCACTTTATGTTTAAATCTATCATCCATTTCAGTTAATTTTAGTGAAAGATGTAATATCTGTTTCTAGGCTCTTTTTTTTTTGCGTGTGGACATCTAATTGTTTCAGCACTATTTATTGAAAACACCATCTTTTCACCATTATATTTGCACCTTTGTAAAAAAAAAACTGTTGATTATCTTTGTGTAGGTCTGTTTCTGAGCTATTATATTCCTTTGGTCTATGTGTCTATATTTTTGCCAGTAACATTCTCTCTGGATTAGGCAGCTGCATAGCGAGACTTAAAATTGCATAGGGAGTCTTCCAATTTTAATCTCCTTCAGTAATGTGTTAGTTATTCTAAGTCTTCTTTCTTCCCATAAACTTTAGAAACAGTTTGTTGATATCTACATAATCTCTTGCTAGCATTTTGGTTGGAACTGTGTAATATCTATAAATAAAGTTTAAAATAATTTACCCCTTAACAGTGTTGAATCTTCTATTTATTTAAGTGTTTGTTGTTTTCTTCCATCAGAATTTTAAGTTTCTCACATACACACATTATTTTTTAGATTTTAGTCTTTATATGATTGCTGTCATACATGGTCTATATATGTATAGATTTCAAAGTCCAGTTCTTTGATATTTTTGGGCCCCTTCCACTGTATTTTTTTTTATTTTATTCATTCATTTACTTGAGAGAGAGAGAAATGCAGGGTGTGATTTCATGACCCTGAGATCATGACTTAAGCCAAAACCAAGAGCTGAATGCTTATCTAACTGAGCAACCCAGGTGCCCCTTCAACTGTGTTTAAAGTCAACAGTGTCACAATTTCAAATTTCTCTCCCACTCTCTAACTTCTGCTTTCATCATCATATCTCATTTCTCAGACTGACTGTCCTACCTCTTTCTTATATGGTCCTTTGTGATTGTATTGGGCCCAGACAGATAATCCAGGATAATTTTCTTATTTTAAAAACCTTAATTTAATTTGCCTTAATTTAATTTGTCTTTTTTTTTTCTTTTAGAGTAACAGAATAGATACCAGGAACTAGGACATAGATATCACTAAGCAACCATTATTCTATCAAATCTTACTTCCTCTGACTTTGCTGTATTGCCTTATTAGTTCTAGGAATTCTTTTGTCAATTCTTTATGATCTTGTACATAGACTTCATGTTATGCAAGAAGACTACAGGTGTTGGATAAAAAAGGAATAGATTCATGCATATAAGGGCATTTGATATTTGACAAATATCAGTAAATGTAAGGAAAAAGTAGACTTCTTGATAATGATGGTGGAGCATTAGGTATCTATGAGTTTTCTATAGCTGCTATAATAAATTAACGCAAACTTACAGCTTAAGTCCGAAGGGTTTGGTAGGGCCACACTCCTTCTGAAGGCTTAGAAGACGATCGTTCCTTTATCCTCCAGTGTCTATTGGCTCCAGGTGTTCTTTGCCTATGGCAGCACAAACCCAGCCTCCATCTGTCTTCACATGGCTTTCCCTTTTGTGTCTTCTCCTTTCTCTTCTCTTAAAATAACACTCATTAAATTTAAGAATCAGACTAATTCAGAATATTCTCATCTCAATATCCATATCTTAATTATATGCACAAATACCCTTTTTCTCTAAGTAAGGTCACATTCATAGGTTTCAGGGATTAACACCTACATTTATATTTGGGATTGGGGGAGCACAATTCAATCCTCTCTACTACGTATGTAGAAAGAAAATAATCCCTTATCTCAAACCATGTTCCAAGTGGATTAATTACCTAAGTACAAAAAGCATAAATCTTTTAGATTATAAAAGAATATATTTAAAACATCAGGGTAGGATTTCTTAAACAAGATCCAAAAGGTATAAAAATAAGAAATAATAAAGTATTAACAAATTTGAGTATATTTAAATTAATATTAATATTCATTAAAGGGCAATATGAAATGGTGAAAATCTAGCCTTTTTATCCATAATATATTGAGAAATACAACACGTCATTAGGAAAAATTTAAGCCACTAAAAAAATCAGTATACAAAATTTATAATGGATTTCTGAAAGAGAAACATGTACAAGTAGACCATATGCATGAGAATGAAGACACTTCAGTCCAAAACCTATGAGATACAGCAAAGGCAGTCCTAAGGGAGAAGTACATAGCCATCCAAGTCTCCCTCAAAGAAATTGAAAAATCCGGAAATTACCAGCTTTCTTTACACATTAAAGAACTAGAGAATCGACAACAAATTAAGCCAACCCCACACACAAGAAAGGAATTAATCCAGATTAGAGCAGAGATCAAAAAGATAGAAACTAGAGATAAAGTAGAAGACATCAACGAAACCATAAACTGTTTTTTTGAAAAAATCAACAAGATCAATAAACCATTGGCCAAAATAATTATAAAGAAAAGAGAGAGGACCCAAATTAATAAAATTATGAGTGAAAAGGGAGAGATCACAACTAACATCAAGGAAATAGAAAGAATCATCAGAAATTATTATCAACAGTTATATGCCAATAAGTTAAGCAACCTAGGTGAAATGGATGCATTCCTGGAAACCTATAAATTTCCAAAACTGAATCAGGCAGAAATTGACAACCTGGATAGACCAATATCTAGTAATGAGATTGAGGCAGTGATCAAAAACCTCCCAAAAAACAAGAGCCAAGGACCTGACAGGTTCCCTGGAGAATTCTACCAAACATTCAAAGAAGAAATAATACCTATTCTCCTGAAGCTGTTTCAAAAAATAGAAACAGAAGGAAAACTTCCAGACTGTTTTTATGAAGCCAGCATTACCCTCATTCCCAAACCAGGCAAAGACCCCACCAAAAAAGAGAATTTCACACCAATATCCCTGATGAATATGGACGCTAATATTCTCAACAAGATCCTAGCTAATAGGATCCAACAGTACATTAAAAAGTTTATCCATCATTTTGGTGAGAATTTTTGCATCTGTGTTCATCAAGGATATTGGTCTGTAATTCTCTTTTTTGATGGGATCCTTGTCTGGTTTGGGGATCAAGGTGATGCTGGCCTCATGTAATGAGTTTGGAAGTTTTCCTTCCATTTCTATTTTTTGGAACAGTTTCAGGAGAATAGGAATTAATTCTTCTTTAAATGTTTGGTAGAATTCCCCTGAGAAGCCATCTGGCCCTGGGCTTTTGTTTGTTTGGAGATTTTTGATGACTGTTTCAATCTCCTTACTGGTTATGGGCCTATTCAGGTTTTCTATTTCTTCCTGGTTCAGTTTTGGCAGTTTATATGTCTCTAGGAAAGCATCCATTTCTTCCAGATTGTCGAATTTGTTGGCAGAGTTGTTCATAATATGTTCTTATGATTGTTTGTATTTCTTTGGTGTTGGTTGTGAACTCTCCTCTTTCATTCATGATTTTATTTATTTGGGTCCTTTCTCTTTTCTTTTGGATAAGTCTGGTCAGGGGTTTATCAATCTTATTAATTCTTTCAAAGAACCAGCTCCTAGTTTCATTGATTTGTTCTATTGTTTTTTTTTTGGTTTCTATTTCATTGATTTCTGCTTTGATCTTTATTATTTCTCTTCTCCTGCTGGGTTTAGGCTTTCTTTGTTGTTCTCTCTCGAGTTCCTTGAGGTGTAGGGTTAGGTTGTGTATTTGAGACCTTTCCTGTTTCTTGAGATAGGCTTGTATCGCTATATATTTTCCTCTCAGGACTGCCTTTGTTGTGTCCCACAGATTTTGGACCATTGTGTTTTCATGATATGATACTATATGTGGAAAACCCAAAAGGCTCCACTCCAAAACTGCTAGAGCTTGTACAGGAATTCAGTAAAGTGTCAGGATATAAAATCAACACACATAAATCAGTTGCATTTCTTTACACCAACAACAAGACAGAAGAAAGAGAAATTAAGGAGTCAATCCCATTTACAATTACACCCAAAACCATAAGATACCTAGGAATAAACCTAACCAAAGAGGCAAAGAATCTATACTCAGAGAACTATAAAGTACTCATGGAAGAAATTGAGGAAGACACAAAGAAATGGAAAAATGTGCCATGCTCATGGATTGGAAGAATAAATATTGTGAAAATGTCTATGCTACCTAAAGCTATCTACACATTTAATGCAATGCCTATCAAAATCCCATCCAATTTTTTCAAAGAAATGGAACAAAT
>ML109887.1:0-26991 GCA_003697995.1 Taxidea taxus jeffersonii | reverse complement strand
GTGTACCCGAATGTTTATAGCAGCAATGTCCACAATAGCCAAGTTATGGAAAGAACCTAGATGTCCATCAACAGATGAATGGATAAAGAAGAGGTGGTATATATATACGATGGAATACTATGCAGCCATCAAAAGAAATGAAATCTTACCATTTGCGACGACATGGATGGAACTAGAGCGTATTATGCTTAGCGAAATAAGTCAACTGGAGAAAGACAACTACCACATGATCTCCCTGATATGAGGAAGTGGAGATGCAACGGGGGTGGGAGTTAAGGTGGTAGGAAAAGTAAAAATGAAAGAAGATGGGATCGGGAGGGAGAAAAACCAAAAGAGACTCTTAATGTCATAAAACAAACTGAGGGGGGTGGGGGGAAGAGGGGTTGGGTGAGGGTGGTGGGGTTACATCATATGTTTAAATAAAGCTTAAATAAAGTAAAAAAAAAAAAAAAAGAAAAAGATGAAAGAACATTCCATGCTCATGGATTGGAAGAATAAACATTGTTAAAATGTCTGTACTGCCTAGAGCAACCTATACTTTCAATGCCATCCTGATCAAAATTACACTAACATTTTTCAAAAAGCTAGAACAAATAATCCTAAAATTTGTATGGAACTAGAAGAGACTGTGAATTGCTAAGGAAATGTTGAAAAAGAAAAACATAACTGGGGGCATCACGTTGTCTGATTCCAAGCTTTACTACAAAGCTGTGATCACCAAGGTAGCATGGTACTGGCACAAAAACAGACACATAGACCAGTGGAACAGAGTAGAGAGTTCAGATATGGACCCTGAACTCTATGGTCAAGTAATCTTTGACAAAGCAGGAAAAAATATACAGTGGAAAAAAGACAGTCTTTTCAATAAATGGTGCTGGGAAAATTGGGTAACTATCTGTAGAAGAATGAAACTCGACCATTTTCTTATACCATACCCAAAAATAAACTCAAAATGGATCAATGACCTCAACGTGAGGTAGGAATCTAACAAAATCCTAGAGGAGAACGTAGGCAGTAACCTCTTTGACATCAGCCACAGCAACTTCTTTCAAGATATGTCCCCAAAGGCAAAGGAAACAGAATTGAAAATGAACTTTTAGGACTTCATCAAGATCAAAAGCTTCTGCACAGCAAAGGAAATATTCATTAAAACAAAGAGCAACCCAAGGAATGGGAAATGATATTTGCAAATAAAACTACAGACAAAGGGCTGATATCCAAGATCTATAAAGAACTCCTCAAACTCAACACACCTAAAACAGATAATCACATTTTTTAAAAATGGGCAGAAGACATGAACAGACACTTCTCAAAAGAAGACATACAAATGGCTAACAGATGAAAAAATGTTCGTCATCAGTGGCCATTAGGGAGATTCAAATCAAAACCACACTGAGATACCACCTTACACCAGTTAGAATGGCCAAAATCAACAAGACAGTAAACAACAAGTGTTGGAGGGGGTGTGGAGAAAGGGGAAACCTCTTACACTGTTGGTGGGGATGCAAGTTGGTGCAGCCACTTTGGAAAACAGTGTGGAGATTCCTTAAGAAATTAAAAATAGAACTACCCTATGACCCTGCAATTGCACTACTGGGTACTTATCCCAAAGATACAGATGTAATGAACAGAAGGGCTGTCTGTACCCCAATGTTCATAGCAGCAATGGCCACGGTCACCAAACTGTGGAAAGAACCAAGATGACCTTCAATGGACGAATGAATAAAGAAGATATGGTCCATATGTACAATGGAGTATTATGCCTCCACCAGAAAGGATGAATACCCAAGTTTTATCTCAACATGGATAGGACTGGAAGAGATTATGCTGAGTGAAATACTCAAGCAGAGTCGAGTATCATATGGTTTCACTTACTTGTGGAGAATAAGGAGTAACATGGAGGACATGGGGAGATGGAGAGGAGAAGTGAGATGGGGGAAATTGGAGGGGGGACACAAACCATGAGAGACTGTGGACTCTGAGAAACAATCTGAGGGTTTTGGAGGGGAGGGGGTAGGTGAGCCTGGTGGTGGGTATTATGGAGGGCAAGTATTGCATGGAGCAATGGGTGTGGTGCATAAACAATGAATTCTGGAACACTGAAAAGAAATAAAATAAAATGGAAAAAATTTAATAAAAAATTTTAAAATGTTCAAATTGATTAGTAACAAGCAAGGTACAAATTAATACCACAATTCAGTATCATCGTACATTCATTAGATTTGCAAAATAAAAATTGTGAAAATGTCAAATGTTAGAATTCAGGACAATGTGAATAAATTCTCTCAAGTATTGTTAGTAGGGGTGGAAATTCTACAATCTATTTGGAGAACATTTTGGCATCACCCACAAATATGATGGGATATCTTTATATTTACTTATATTTTCCTTTTCATATCTAGTAGTGGTAAAAATTGCCATAGGAAAGAAACCTAAAAGAGAAGTAAACTGACAACAGTAAAGATTCACCCAGGTAGAAGGAAAAAAAAGACAGCTCTGTTTTGGCACATTAAACTGAGAGATGTTTCAAAACCCAAGGGCAGCCCATTGTGAAAATAGTATTTATACATATATTTACACACAATATTTAGTTTGTAGGTGAACTATAGGTGTGATACATATAACATCTCATAAGAACATATAAACGAAATTTTATAACAAATATTTTATACATTTATTACTAAATTTTGCCCATTATCCTCCCCAAATTCTTTTTCTACTTCTATATCTACTATTAGCTTAGATTATTTAAGACAATGGAAAGAATGTGTGTTTTTCAGTTCTTATCTCTAAGCTGAAGGGAAGAGAAAAGACTAACTTCATATTCAGTAAGACAAGATTAAATCCCTCACATCATATCAGAGTAAATATAATGTCAATACAAAGTCATTGGAACATGAACAAAATTAAAAGAACTGGTAATGTAACTATGAACAGAAACTAGACTAAACACATATTCACAATCAGTGTGCAAAAGGTAAAGTTCAAAATTTAAAGAAAGCAATGTATCATATGAAATAATAAGAATTTTTCATTATTTATGTGGAATAAATTAATAAATATTAAATATTAAATGGAATATGCAAGAGTATAAAAAATTAAAAGGGGAGGTTAAAGATCAAATTAAATAGACTAATAAGTATCATTAATAAATTAACTAAGACTAGGAAGAAATAGAATAAGCATCATCAAGAAGCAAGTTATTGTTAAAGAAAAATGATTTAGATTATCATAATCAATATGCTGGTTTAAGATAGAGGTGAAAGCAATTATAAAGATACTTAAGATGTGAGATAAAAAGCCATGTAATGTATGAAAATTTGATGTGTCTGAATTTAAGAATAATAAAAGGCAATAAAACCCAGAAAATTGAAAATATATAAATTTAATTCTAGAAGTTTTTCTAGCTAGAAGAAAAAATAGGTATTTCAGAAATGTTTGATTTAGAAAATTCTCCAGTGAGTTATATAATTTTGTTAATCTTTCGGACTTAAAAGACATAATTCTTCAATCATTATGACAAAAAAAGCCAATGACTTAATAGGGAAAAAGGAACCATGACCCCCAAATTATCAAAAGTATTATTAATGCTGGGGTGCCTGGGGTTCATTTAAGTGGCTGACTCTTGGTTTGAGTTCAGGTCATGCTCTCAGCCTGGGCTCAGAGCTTGAGATTCTCTCCCTTCCCCCCCGTCCCTTCCCTAGCTTGCACTCTCTCTCAGAAAAAATTAATAAAATGCTAAAAAAGAGAAAGCATCATTAATGCTAGAAGACAGTGGAACAATCTTCAAAGTTCATAGAAAAATCCTGACCTAAGTACAGTACATCAAGTCGAGTTTGTTGGACAATATGAAGGCAATAGGCAGACATTTCCAAACAGTATGTGAAAGAACAGTATGATAAAAGCTCTTGACCTGATGATATATTTTTAAATACACATCTTTAAATCTACATATTATCTGATGATGAAACACAAAGGAATGAGAAATGGAAAAGTAAGCAACTGGCCAACAGTGACTACTAAATTGTTTTAAAGATAATATGAATATTAAACATCTGTGAGAATTATAGAAGATAAAATACAAATATTAGAAACTTAGACAATATATAAATAATTACCCAAAGAACAAATGAGCAAAGAATTAAGGATAACATTATAGGAGAAAACCAGTGAGCTTTAAAAGCCCTTAGATTTCATTGCAGAGAGATACCTAATTCTCCTTCACAATATTTACTCTATTTTAGTGCCATCTCTATTTTCTATATTTATATTTTTTCTTTCTCTCCATGCATCCTACAATGAATGCATCTTATATAGAGAAAGATTTCTGCAAATGTGCTTATCCGGTATTAGTAATGCTCATGTATGAAAGGCAGTCTTTGTATTTTTGTTTAAATACACTCTTCTAATTTTTTTGAAAACTTCATTATTTAAGTGTATATTTTTTAAAAAGCGAGGGGGTTCCTGGTTGGTTCAGTTGGTTAAACGTCCAACTCTTGATTTCAGCTCCAATCATAATCTCAAGGGCATGAGATGGAGCCTCACATCAAGCTCCACACTGGAAGGGGAGCCTGCCTAAGATTCTCCGTCTCCCTCTCCATCTGCCCCTCCCCCCATGCACACCTGCTCTCTCTCTCTCAAAACACAGGCAAACAAACAAAAAACACAAAGACTAAAGACGAAAAATAGTAAAACTATATTGAAATGGCTAAGTCCATCTGGTGGAGATAGATGATTATTTTCTTTTATTCCTGAAGCTGGGTATCTATGTGAATAATAATGATGATGATGAGAACAGTGTAATGTAAAAGACAAGACGTAACTGCAGTGTGTTCTGCCTTCTTTTAAACTGTTCTTTGCAAATCTCTGGTGATTTTATTAAAATCCGTAGTCTGTGTCCCATGTAGGATCCATGCATTTTTAAGAGGAATTAGAAAATAACTTTATTCGGTGACAATAAGGTAGTCCAGTGAGACTGTCATTTGGAGCTGGCATGTCTTTCTGTAAGCCTTACAGTGGACTACATAGGTCCCTGCTCTATCTAAACACAGAGATGAGTTTTATCTCTCATTTGCTTTATGCAGCACCATTGAATAATCTTCTATTATGGGCATTTATATATTTACTCCCTTTATAACTTTCTCAGGAGTCAGTTTTGTTTTATTTTATACCACAAAAATGGTTAAATATTTACCTGACTAAGTTACTTTCAATTCTTATGAACACATGAACTTGGAAAATTGGAAAATTGAATTCAGAGAGGAGAAATACTCTAATTTCTTATTTCATTAATTGATTATATCCTGAGGTGTTCTTTTTTTTTCCTGCAAGTAAAGGCACTATGCAGGGAATACAATACCAGGAATGGGATATCCCTAAGTCATATATAAAATTCATTGTGAACTAGAACTTTAGAAAGATTAAAATAGTGATTTAAATAGTGAACATTGACATTCTGAGCTACTTCCTTCTTTTTTAATCTGGATTCTTAACAGCCTGTAGTAGCATTTCAGAATTTCTGAATTCTGAATACAATTTCTGCCAATAACCTTTCACCAAAAAATAATTTCAGTCAGCATAATCACTCAATGTAACCAACAGAAACCAGAAACCCACTTCAAATGTCCTTCAAAGAGCTAGAAAATGAATTCAAGGGGATGGGAAATATAAAACTCAGAAGATGAGGCCTGACTTTGATACTTACTTGGTCTGATAAAGTAATTTTGTCTCCATATAGATCTCATTGTATAAGGAAAAGGGAGGGGAAAGGAAGCTGTAATGTGTCACCTTATCTAAATAAGGTACCTGTCATTTCTGGAATTCTCTTTTAACTATGATAGATGTTCTTATCAACAAAATCTCTTTCCTTCCCAGAAAACAGGACTTTTAAAGGTAAAATAGTACAAGTAAGCTACATTTTCTTGCTAGAGATGCTATGAACAATGGAAACAAGAGCCTTGATTAAAAATAGCCAAAACTTTAGAAGGAAAGATACAAACCACCCACAGTGGACTGAACAAGGGGGCATTATCCTTTAAGGTGAGCGTTACACTGGTTTATCACTGTTTTCCCCCATATGTTGGTTATCCTTAGCATTATTTACTATATTTTATGTTTTATACATTTGGTCCATGCGATGCTATAATTTGTAATACGGAATACATATTCGGTGGCACTTCTAAAATGCCGGGTGTTTCCAAAGTGGTAAGAGCACTAAGGATGTCATTTGTTATTTCAATGCGGGGACCTTTGGAAAACACCTAAGGATGTAACTGGTCGCCAAGCTTACCCCTGTGTTTAGAGAGCCTCAACTTCCAGCTCAGCAACCCCTGACTGTCAGGCAAGGGGGACGGGCTGCAGATTAAGTTTCATCACCAATGGCCAATCATTGAATCAATCACACCTTGGCAATGAAGCCTTCCTAAAAACCGAGAAAGAGCTTCTGGGCTGGTGACTACAGGGAGGTACTGGGAGAGTGGCACTCTGGGAGAGGGCCTGGAAGCTCCCTGCCCTTTCCTCGTAGCCTTCTCCAGCCTGTCTCCCTCTGACTACTCCTGAGTTATATGCTCTTATAATACACCGGGGCCTAGTAGTTGAAACGTTTCTCAGTTGTGGAGCCACTCTGGCAAATTTCCTCCCCCGGAAGAAGAGGGTTGTGGGACTCTGACTTACAGCTACATGGTCAGAAGTACAGGTAACAACCTGCGCTTGAGCCGGTCTCTGATGTGATGGGGGAGTGTGTTCCAGTAGCACTGAGCCCTCAGCCTGCGAAGTCTCTAGGAAGACGTGTCATAATTGACTCAATGCTCAGTTACATCCTGCTGGTTTCCAGGAACTGCTTGGTGTTGTGTGGGAAGCCCCCTAAACATCCACATGGAAGTAGATCCAGGAACCCAAAGAGTCAACTTTTTCTGCTTTCACAGAATGTGGAGTGTTTTTTTTTTTACAGAAAAATATGTTAAGTAAGTTATAAAATTATAATTGTTTCACCTGGTGGGGCTGGAAAGAAATGGAGGAATTTTTGTTAAGCAACAGGTAGGCATCCTGGGAGATCTGTTTTATTTTATTTCCTCTATAGCTACATCTTTTCTGGTATCATCATCCTTCCAACTTGTCATTTAACTAGGGATCCACTTCTTCAACCACATTCTTTCTTTCCTTCCTCCTTTTTGTCTGTCTTTCTTTCTCTTTTTTGTCTGTCTTTCTCTCTTTCTCTTGCCTTTTTAATTTTTATTTTAATTCCAGTCAATGACATTCTTTTATAGTAATGATCAAAGTACTGACAAATGATCCATAATTTGTCAATCATAATTTTTAACCTCCCAGCGTCTGAAGGTTCATATCTGAAGGTTCATATACAAGACATGCCAGGCCAAATAGAAACCTCCACAATTTCTTCAAAATTGTAACCTAGCTTGGGGGCAAGGGAAGTTGGAAAGTAATATAAGCCCATAGTTGTTGGTTGATCTTGCCTAAATAAGTTGAAGACAGATTTCAGTTGCTTGCAACTGAATGATTAGATTCACACATGTATAAAGAAAACCAGATTGCTGATGCCTAACTTTGGTGACCACATGGAGCAATGGCAGGCACTGAAACAAGTAAATATTTTTGGTAAAGCAAAACACTGAGTCAACATTTCTTTTTTTTTTCTTTCTTTTTTACATAAAATGGCCATGTGAAAAGAGTAAATATATAGGTTCTAGCTTCAAAGATATGAAATATTTAACAATTGAGATCCAATATACCTCATCTTTTCCATATAAAAATACATTATTTGAAATGTATTTCCATTTATTTCAAAGTATGTGACATTAAAATCATTGCTTTTTTACATATTTTCATGATTAATTAGTAATATGGAATAGGGCAGTGTAGATTCACCTAGTATTCTTAATAAGAGCTGAAACAATGAGCACTGAAACATGAAAACTTAGCAAAAAGGGTCATATGATAGAGTATAGTTATATACTAAGTACACATTTATATTTACACATTTGGGTTTTAATGTGATTTAAATTCTAGTATTAAAATACTTTCTCACTTCAGCTAGAAACTTTAAACTATATATATGTATATATATATCACATGATAAGGTACAAAAACATATATAAAAATAATTTTCCATCAAACCTCATTTTATGCTATGCAGATTATTTATGATAAATTTCACCTTCTTTTTCAATAACGGAATTAGGTATGTAAGTTACATCTTGAGTATTATGTCATTAGTGTTTTAGAGAGGTACAAGCATACGTCAGATCTATTTCTACTGTAACTAGCATAATTATATTGTTCTTTTTTTCTTCTTTCCTTTTTCTCTTATCTCTTCTCTCTTTAGCTGTCTTGCTTCTCTTCCTTCTCCTTCCTCTTCTTCCTCTTTTCCCTCCTCCGCCTTCCCCTCCTCTTTCCTGTTCTCTTCTTCCTCCTGTCTCTCACTCTTGCTCTCAAATTGAATGTATCATCTTTTTCAGTTTTTACTTAAATTACCGTTAGGCAACATACAATGTTATCCTACTTTCAGGTGTACAATATGGCGATCCAACACTTCCGTATCATACCCCACGCTCATCACACATGCCTCCTTAGTCCCCATCACCTGTTTAACTCATACCCCTGCCCACTTCCCCTCTGGTAACCAACAGTTTGTGAATTTATAATTTTTAAATTTATTTTTTTCCTAACATAGAGAACTTTTCTCTCCTTGCTATTCCATTAGTTTTCCTAGAATATTAGTCAAATAGTTATCTTTATAGAGATCTGGTTATAATATTTGTGAATTTTTATTTGTTTTTATAACAGAACAAAGAGAGAAGCAGCATCCCCACTGAGGAGGGAGCCCCTATGGGGCACCATCCCAGGACCCTAGGATCATGACCTGAGCTAAAGGCAGATGCTTAATTCACTGAGGCACCCAGGAGCCCCAGCTAAAAAGATTTCTTTTGTGTGTGTGGCTATAAAATTGGTCAGCAATAATCTAAATAATTTGTAAATATAAATTCATTAATATGTTTCTGGTAAAAATAAGGTTAAATAAAAGCCTTACACAACTCAGTTGTCATATCTAAACAATTACATATTGAGAGAATCTAGAGCCTAATGGTTATGAACCTGGTGTCTACAGCTAAATTTCCTGGATTCAAATCCCACCTTCTGAGTTTACTAGCTGATGCCCATAGGCATCAATTTTCTTTCTTTAAAATCAAAATTAATAAAAGCATACATCATTATTATAAACATATTAAAATGTATTTCTCTTTTTCCTTTTGTTTCTTTTTTCCCTTTAAAGGAGTATTGAAAATGTTGTATAACATTTTTTATGCATATTTCTGCCTTGCAAAGTACAGAAGATTCTAACAGGCCCTTGAAAGTTCAAAGAAACAATTCTGTCAAATCTTGTTTGTACTCTGGCTCTGGGAAAGAATGACATTGTCAATTCTATGGACAGTTTGTTAAGCCACTTTCTGCACTAGAATAAAACATAGCTGGTGCTGGGGGGCCTGGGTGGCTCAGTTATTAAGTGTCTGCCTTCAGTTTGGCTCAGGTCATGATCCCAGGGTCCCGGGATTGAGCCCCACATGGGGCTCCCTGCTCAGCGGGAAGCCTGCTTCTCCCTCTGCCACTCCCCCTGCTTGGATTCCCTCTCTCACTCTCTCTCCCTCTCTGTGTGTCAAATAAATAAATTAATAAAATCTTTAAAAAAAAAAAAAACTGGTGTTTGTATTTAATGAGGTGGTTTGTTTTATTTCAAAGCCGAAGAGCTATAACTCTTAAAATATATTTCAAGACTTCTTGGGTTACCAAATAGAAGAGATGGATGAGAGTGAGGGAAAATTTTCCTTATTTCTATTGTTGACATTTTAAGTATTCTGCATGTGGCAACTTTTAGAACATGACATTTTGATGTTCACTTAGCTACTTGAAATGTCAATTAGGAAATAGGAAGTTGTAACAAATCATGTTTTTTAACTTTAATTATAATCCTCACTGTCTCAACTGATAACTTATTAGACTAGAAAATTCCTTAAAATATAAAGAGGGAAATACTTTTTATTCTAATCAGCTCTTCGTATTCCCAACTTGTCAGTCTTTGGAAAATGGAATTATTTGTAAGAATGTCAACTATGTTAGGAACAGAAAAAAAGGCTAAACAAATTAAATTGGGGATATATGATAATTAGGATGAATAGTCCTAGAAGAATCACTTTCTTGCAAAGTGATTCTGTACGTAAAACATTGCTTCTCAACAAAAATATTAAATCTGTACCTAGCTGTAATTTAGATTTATTCTAAAATGTAAAGTCAGTGACCACCAATCACAACTAAAATCAGAAATAAAAAGGTTTAGAGTGATGTTAATAGTTAATACAAGGATGCCTTTAAAAAGTTACAATTTATGCAGAAAAATGAAAAAAAAAATCACTCTGCTGAAATTTCACTGGACTCTCCTGTTTCCCTCACCCTGGCACTAACATATAATCTACTCCACAGAATTTCAGGACATACTTAAGAAACTGAAAGCCATCTTCTGAAGCAACAATGAGTCTTAGATCGGTATATAGCATTTAATTGTTGGGAATAAGTCTACTTCGTATGAGTAAAACCTGGTTCCTTCCATTTCTCTAATCTGTAGAGGAGATATCACAAATATAGATTTTTTAAGTGTATTTTCAGAAAAAAACTTGTTAATCTGGGATCCTATGTACTCTTTGTTATATAAAGCGACAATAATTAATATATACCAAAAGAAAGGGAAAGTGCTGATTAAATAAAGAAATTGGAAGCCAAATAAAATTATATTTTTATTCCCACACAGTTTATGTAAAGACTAGTTCTAATCCTTGTAAAAATCATGGGCAACTTTTGATTCTCTCCCCAGAAAAATTCACGTGGACTAATGTATCTAAAATTTTGCATAAAATTCCGGGGCACTCACAGTTCATCCATGGACTGTAGGTTAAAAATGGTTGTTCTATTGAAATGACGTAAAGGTGTGTTTTTACCTTCTTCAGGGAAGATGGATGCGCTCAGTCCTTTGAAGACATAGCTGTGACGTATAAAGCTAAATTCACTGCGATCTGCACTTTTTGTGTTTCAGTTGATATGTAACAGAGCAGTTAATATGTCAAACTCCTAAGACCTTCTATGAGGGAGAAAATATTTAGACTTATCATAAAACTGCAATTGCTAACAACTGCTATAATTTCCCCTAATTTAGCGGGAGTCTAGACACAAAACTGCCACGGGACACATTTTTAATGGACAGATTCCTTTTAGACTGATAGACACTTTCTTTTTCACCTTTATTCACTTGCATAAAACTATCTGGCATATTATTCCAAAGGTAACACTATTGCTAGCGTAAAGTCTGCTGCCCAGAAATCGTATAAATTTTTCACAGAGAAGCATACATCTCTCTCCTCCTTCTGTTAAAGTACAGTGTGGCAATCTGACAATGTGTGCTAATAGGGAGTAAGACATTTACTTCCTCTACTGCAGTCATCAGGGATTTTATTAAGTGTATCGTGATAAAAAGTATAGTTTGAAAATCAGTTATGATCGTTTTTTAATGCAGCCCGGTCAGACAGGTTAATGTCCACTGTTGATTTTCTCCTCTGAACCCAGGACTCTAGCAGTATAATACGCTCTGTTGTACGCCCTGAGATAAAAACAGAACCTGACAAATTCACAGAGGTTGCACCTGTGCCACCTATCACATTAGAGCAGATCTAAAAGTTTATCTATGAAACCCTCTTCCTCTCCCATAGCCCTCGCAGCATCTCTTGTCTGTATTTCTCAACCCCACGCCTTCTCCATCCCTCTTGCTACTCCCTTTCTGTGCTGTACTGGAGGACCCCACCGACACCAATGCCGTCGATTTCTTACCGCATAAACATGGAGATGTTGCATCAACTCTTTGAACTCTTTGAGAATCAGCCTGTTGTGTTGCAGAAACATAAAATAATGCCTGGTGATTATGAAGACAAAGGGAGACAATATAAGGGAAAGAATGACTCCCACATACACAGAGCTAGAATTAGGTTTTGGTTGGAAGAAACTGTCAGTTAATAAAACATCTGAATTAGAACTCCTCCAGGATTATCTGCTTTTGAACAAAAGCCTAAAACCAAAGGGATGAAGCTTCAGGAAGACGTAATTGCCACACCGATGTGTTGCTGTAAGGGCAGCTGTCAGTGTCCCTCAAACTATCCCGTCTGGCCTACTTTTCCAAAGGTTGTTCCAGAGCTGTGTCTAAGTAAATAATGGATAAAATGGCCATAGAAATACCTTAATAAAGTATATTAATTTGGGGAACTTTTTCTCAGGTTCAAATTGTTTTTTGGTCTATCCATTGACAACACTTGAAACTGCATTGTTTGAGAAAAGGAGGAAATCATATTTTGGAAAAACCTCAGCCTACAAAAAGTGCAAGAAAAGGGAACACATTTAACATATTGCATTAGGTTTGCAGAACAAAGTTTTTAAAGAAGAAAAGGAGAAGTAACAATATAAAAATATCAACAATATATAGTCATTAATAAAGTTTACACCATTATAACTGTGGCCATGACTGGGTAAACTTCGCTTTCCAAAATCTAAATTTCTACCTTTTTTTGTATTCTAACAAATGTACCAGTTGTTCCAAGTAACTCTGGATGAGATATATATATATATATATATATATATCTGTATATGTATATATATATACATCATATGATCAGGTAACATATGGAAAGATACATGTGAAATTAGATACCATCTGTAAACAAGAGATTAAAGATATGAGCAAACCCTGAAAAAGGCCTCAAATTTTCAATGAAATCTTACATATAAAACTTCAACTAAGTGCTTGAGAATTTTAAATTTGCCAAGGCTTTACATCCTGCAATGCTATGTCATAGTAATATTATTTTCAGTCTTTACTATAATAAAAATGATGTAAAAACATTAAAGAAGGGTACATTAAATCAAAAACATGTATTTGGCACATATATATTTACCTGTGAAATCACATTTCTAACACCTTTTTGGTAACTCTGTGAAACAGAAAAAGCAACAGCTCGTGAGGCATATTTTCAATCATCTTGAAATGCCCTTTACCCTAGTAATTTACCTTCTAGCTCTGCATGCATTTTAAATGACTACTTTGCTAATATGTGAAAGATATGAAAAAGTAAAATGAACGTATCATGCACTAAAGAAGAATGTGGAAAGAAATTGAGGTCATTCAAATTATTGGTAAGAGGCTTATAACTCATGATGATGACCATGGCAATGAAAAGACAGCAAGGAAACTGGCAAGGAACCATGAGCAAGTTGATTGTATAAGAATGATGTCATCGCCTTGATTGGGCAGCATAGACCCTGTGGAACTGCTTGTCAGTGGGATGAGTGACATTCCCCAATGTCAAGTCAGAACATAAACCAATCATAAATCATCATAACAGCAAGTGGCCAGTAATGGCAAATTGAGAAATAGGAATAAGGCTCTTATTGTTCCCAGATTTTTTTTAAATTGATCTGTTTTGGTCTCTAAGTACACAATTCACATTTTCAGAGTATTCTAATTGCCTAAATGCAGTTCTTGTACTTTTCAGATGAAATCTAATATATCATCTCTACCTTAAATTACAGGGGGATTTCTAATTTCTCCACACTAAGTTTTGCTTTTTTTGCTTTTTCCCCAGTAGACCGATATGGTTTAATATTTACCACAGTGGTATTTGAGCTTGAAAGTTCCCTCCGCTGTTATTGTGGAAAATAAATAATAAAAAATGTTGCAGGACACATTGCAAAGAAGGATATTTTATTAACTTGGGTTAGAACTATTCTCATTGGAGTTACGGCATTAAAGAACTACCCAAAAACATCTGCCTGAGATAAAATAACTCCAATAACTGTCATTGTACAGACCAGGAAAATCAGGCTGAGAATGTTAAGTAGTTTTCCTAGATGTTAGAATAAAACTCAGATAAAATCAGAAACAGATATATAGAGGAAGCATGAAGAACTTTCTTCCTGGATTTTCTTCCTTCATGATTATTTTATTTATCTCTTCTGATGAATAGGCTTGTCTCAGCTGACTACGTCATATACCCTGGCATTTCAGAAGTGTTGCTTCGGATCACAGGAAGCTCAGAGGTAAATTTAATGCTTAATTACAATTATATTAACTAAGATTTTTAATGTGTCATGATTTTATATTATATTTCTAATTTATCTGGTTTTAATTTATATGTGAGCTATCGAATGCAATTGCAAATATTTTGGGAAGCAAACGGTGGTGATAAAAATATCAAGTGGCAGCATCTGTATAATTATTTTGTTCTATGATCAAAAATAAAAAGGAATTGCTACTATCATCACCATCTACCAAATATATTATCTTTCTGTTCATCTTTTAGGAACAATAAATATATTTCATTAAATTTCTTTTCTATGTAATATACTCTCTTGTATATGGAGAAAAATGCTTAATTTTTAATATAATATCGATTGAAGTTTTCAAAGAGTTCTTAGTGCTGAAATAAATATGAAAGCCTTTTTAAAAAAAGTATTCTTATGTCTTTCATGAGGAGACAGCCGTCCTATTTCCATCCACTTACCTTTAACCAATCACTGCATTTATACCCTTTAATCTTTCTTCACAAATTAGTGCCTCAATTCCTGAGTCATATTTCAAAAACTTTTCATAAATGCCTCCACTTTTTCTGTTCCTGTATATGCATTTGAAGTCAACATCAAAATCAAGAAGGAAAAAATGTTTGTATAACGAGTCCAGGACAATTTTTCTGTTTGTTGGATTGTTTTTTGTGTTTTTCATTGCCTGTAAAAGTCTAATGCATTGTCTACCATGTTTGCTTAGGTCTCTTTTGGTATTTTTACCCACCAGGTATTTCCATCTCTACCTATCTGTGTTTCCAAAATGATGATCTTATCTCTGCTCTAAGTCTAATCATCTTAACAGCACTTATATTGCTGGCTGCTTATTTTTTGGTTTAGTAGTAGTATAGACTTTTGGCTCTGCTTATTCTCCCTGGTCCCTCTGCTCTTAAAGTGGAAAACAATTTTTAAAATCAGATACATGTGGAGCACCTGGGTGGCTCAGTGTAACCCACGGAGCCTCTGCCTTCGGCTCAGGTTATGATCCCAGAGCTCGGCATCGCATCGGGCTCTCTGCTCAGCAAGGAGCCTGCTTCCACCTCCCCCCTGCCTGCCTCTCTGCCTACTTGTGATCTCTGTCTGTCAAATGAATAAATAAATAAAAAAAAAAATCTTAAAATCAGATACATGCTACTTTTTTAGTCAATTGGAAATTTTCTTCCAAGTGCATTGTGATTTTTCCTAGGATTCTTTCAGTAATATTGCTGAGAAATAAGATTCAAATTGTTCAGGCATGGTTATGAGTGAAGGAATTTTGAAAGAAAGTAAAAATACTGGATGAATTTCCAATAACTTCACTGGTCCTCTGATCCTTACTAAATTCAATTCAATACAGATAAGAGAAAGAGGGGGGGAAAAAGCCCATCTCTATCACTTAGGTTTGCTGCATAGTAAACAACCCCTGAACTGCTGGCGTAGAGCAATAAAACTTTATTAGGTCACTGGTGCTGAGCGTGGGAAATTCCATCTGGGCTTGGCTTGGCGTTTGTGTGCTGCTCTCCTGCCTGGGCTCACTCATGCAGCTCCAGTTGCTGGTGGGTAAGCTGGCGGGTGACCGGGCTTTGGGTCAACTGTGTCACATACATCCGGCTTCTAACCTGCTACTGTAGATTTATTTACATCACAGTCGCGTTCCAAAAGCCACAAAAAAGGGTGTGCACTGATGGCTGTGTTCAGAACCAACAAGAAAAGGCATGTACCAGTAAGCAAGCATTTCCCATGTCTCTACACGTGTCGCATTCACAAATGCCTCATTAGCCAAAGGAAATGATATAATCAAATCCAGATTTCAGAGACGAGTTAGACCCCACTTCTTGGCAGAAGAGTGACCGTCACATTGCAAAGGGCTAAGTCATAAGAAACCATAATCTGTTAACTCTCGTTGCCCCTAGTTTTCTCTTTTCTACCTCCTTTTATTACCTCTATCCATTTAAGGGACACCCTTTGTTAGTGTTTCCGTGGAATTCTTTTTGATACTTCTCTGAACATATAATATTTTCCAAATTTATAAGAAGCTAAGAGAATTCCTAAATTGGTACACTCCAATTCATACCAATTAAGGAATTCTTTGCTTACACCAGAAGTGCTCTGCATGCTAAGATCATTTGAAACTGTGGCCCCGGAAAGGTTTTAAATCTTTAATTCACGGCTTCCCAATAGGATTACCAATTCAGAGCACTGCTTTCTATTTTCATCACAAAAAGACCAAAATGCAGTGATGCTCTTTATAATTTAAATGTAACTCTGGCTTTCACAATTATGGTAGTAATCTTAATATGTCCAGTTAATAGGAACTGATCACAATTATAACATATCAAAAATCCAAAGAGAAGAAAAAAAGAGTAGTTGACTGTCTCGGAAGGTCTGTCAAGTATTTAAATTATAAACTGACAACATGTGAGGGAGTGGAAGTAAGGGGTAGAGCACAGAAGAAGGAAGTCTGAAGAAAACCAGGCATCTAGATTAGAGAGGCCCCACAAAGTAATATGGCTTTTAAATAAAAGGATATGTAATTCTTCTTAGAGAAGTAGCCATAAGGGATGCCTTTCTCAGATTTTTAAAAACTTATTTAAGCAAACACAAAAAAAGCCCCTAAAGTTAAATATTGAAGTAATTATTAGATTAGGCTGTGACAGTTCCATTTGCTAGTGAAAATCATCTCATTGACTTGTGATAATAAATACGCAGCAGGATTTTCTTAAAATATGTAATTATAGACATATATACAAAATATATACAATAGATAATAATTATATCTATTGGCATAATTATTTGAAATATATTTCATGTTTTTAGTACCTTCATGAAACATATTTCATGTTTTCATGTTGAATTCTCACCATACACTATCAATCCAGGAAACAGAGAAAGAATACGTCTACCCATTGGGAGTATTTATCTCACATATTAGGCTTGAAATAACAGAGAAACAGAAAACAGAGGCCATAGGATTTATATATAGGAAGAGACTTATTATAGGGAATTGGTTCATGCAGTTAGGGAAGGGAAATCAAGATGTCTTACAACCTGCCATCTGAAAACTGAGACCCAGGAAAGACAATTGGTACAATTTTGTTCAAATCTGAAGGTCTGAGAACCAGAGGAGATGGAGGTGGACATTTCAGTCTGTGTCTGAAGTCCTGAGAATGGGAACATGGAGGCAGGCCAATATCCATGCCCCAGCTCAGGTAATCAGGCAAGAAGAGTCAAGTCTTCCTTTCTCTGCCTCTTTGTTCTACTCAGACCCTACACAGACTGGATCATACCGCTCACATTGGGGAGGGCAAATTGTTTTATTCAGCCTACCAGTTAAGTCTAATTTCATCTGAAAATACCATCATATACATGCCCAGAAATGACATTTAGCCAAATATTCAGAAAACTGACACATGAAACTACCCATCACACCTCAATTTCCCAAAGATCTCTTGGCAAGAATCTAAGGAGTAAGACACAAATGTACTGTATGATTATTCCTTTGTTAACATGTTTTTCATATCTGTTCCATCTAACCTCCAGAAGACTGTTTTAGAGATTATGTAATATGATATAATATTATGCTCCCAAAATAATTAATACTACACCAATACAAATATAGGGTACAAACAGCATTATATTTCCTTATTTTCCCTATGACACAAAAATATTTTACATTACCATGGATGAAAATGTTTGCATAAAATTCCTAGAGGTGTCACTTTTATCTGTATCATTAAGTGCATATATGATTTTAGTGTCTTTATGGAAAATACAATCCAGTGTACCCATCTCAGAATGCTTTAAACAACATATATTTCTTAATTGAAATATTTTTACAGTATAGAATACTGACAGGATAATTGGGATATCACTAATATCCTTAGATGTTGGACAAGTTATAAAATTTTTTCTTAAAGTTTATCACTATAATACTAAAATTATATACATAAGAAATAAATATAATGATAAATAATAAACAGTAAATAAATAAATAAAGTTTATCAATAACCACACTCCTAAAAGTGTATAAAGGCACAAAGAAGTGTATAAAGACCACTTGTACATATAACTCATAAATTAAATTTAAATTAATAAATTAAAATTCATTCATACATAAGTATAAAAGAATGGAAATTCATAACAGTAAGTCATGAAACACAATGAGTTCCTTCCTTAGAAAACCATAAAATCCTACTCTAGAGAGGCCTAGACAATAGTGCAAGTATAACTTTCCTATCAGAAGTGAGTAATAAGATTATTTTTGATGTGATATACACTTTAACAGGAATTCAAAATGATGTTTACCACTGAGCCTTTATATCCTTAAGTACTTCCATCTCTCTATGCATCTCATTAAAAATGTATTTCATATGACCAGAAGCAATTTTTAAATAACCTCACAAGGCTAAGGTTGTGTGGTTCAGTGGCATAATTTTAATTGCTTCATTTCAGAGATAAGTCCTATTTCCCAGGAGGGTACTTGCTTCTACTACTTGATAAAAATAATAGATCTATTCTATTAATTTGTATGATTGCAAACTGATTTTATCAGATAATGTATCAACATATTTATATGCTGTGTAACAAAATCCTGAAGGCAAAACAGAGTAAAACCTTTATGTAGCAGATTTTGTTCTTGCAGTGACTTTTACATTAATAGGCAACCTAAATAATCTTTTTCATCATCAAAACCCTTTGGCAAAACAGTAAGTAAATCTCAATTCTTCACAAAGAAGGTTTCATTCATCATATGTAAAGAAAATAAATGAAATCAGAATAATATATTTGGAATATGGAACTCTTGGCAGTGAAAGGAGATTCTTAGTAACATTAAGTTTCTGGTATTGTTTAAAACCAGCCTGTGAAATTATAGGGCATTGGGAAGAATCTTCCACAAAATTCTGTTTGAATCTTGTCTGTATAGTAGATATGTAAGTGCAAGTTAAAAGGAAAGAATGTAAATAAACCAGAAAATTCAAGAGAGAAGATCAACATTTTGACTAAAAAGTAAAGAACATTGGAATATGTGAAAATTCAGATATGAAGACATTCTATTATCTAAAATCTTGAAAAAAAGAAAAACAAAATAAAATCTTGGTGATATCCTGTGACTTTCCCTACGTGATGACCATATCACAAATGCCTAAAAGATCAGAGAGAGGAGTTAAGAATGAATACAGCCAGATATAAAATGGTATGTGATAATTGACTCAGAATCCACACAACAGGGATATGTGGAAACTAACTGGCAAAATAACCCTACTACTAAAGAGAGGCAATTGTTATATTTCAAAAATATGTGTCCATTGTAGTCAGATCTTCTGATTTGCCCAGGGAATTTTGAAATGTAGAATTTTATGTAAAATATTCTTCTACATTAAATATCCAACTTATCAAACGTTGGTAAAAAATTTACTGTCTGTATCAATATAAAACAAACCTTATGGCGAACAGTCTTGACTTCTAATCTATACACGAAAAGCGGTCTGGGAATGATTATATCGTGTACCATGAGAGTTCCGAGAATTTATTCTGACAAATTTTGCATAGCATACTATTTGAAAGCTATCCAACTCTTATAGCTATAAGATGTTTTGGTTCAATTAAAGTAGCAACATTAAGTCCTTTAGGGTTTACAAAGCAAACATAGTTAATTAGTGTGTGTGTGTGTGTGTGTGTGTGTGTGTGTGTAGAAGAGAGCAAAAAATAATTCTGAGATGTTACATATTTCTCTTGTTCAGTGTTTATCTTGTGAATTTCTGCTGATATACGAAAGATTCAGGGTTGTTTTTTTTCCTAGAAGACAGTCAACATTAGACAAGAAATCACAAATCCTGGGAAATATTAATAGAGGACACAATATTACCTGTTTTCATGAAACAAGAAAAATGTGCTTAAAAGAGGGGAACGATGGGGCACCTGGGTGACTCAGCTGGTTAAGTTTCTGCCTTCAGCTCAGGTCATGATCCCAGGGTCCTGGGATCTGTGCTAGGACTGAGCTTCCATGTGGTGGGACTCTCTGCTCAGCGGGGAGCCTGCTTCCCCCCCCCCCTCTGCCGGCCTGTCTGCCTACTTATGCTCTCTATCTGTCAAATAGGTAAATAAAATCTTAAAAATAAATAAATAAAAGAGGGGAACGAGGACAAGTTGATGATGTTATCCATGTGCTTCTTGGGATTAATATTCTAGAAAACTTTATTCTACTGGAAAAACAACAAAATATAATTTCCTAAAAAGGAAGGGTACCGTGTCCTTTCTAATCTATAAAACTCAAACATGGTAGGATTCCCACTGTGAGTTATTATTCAGAGGTTTGCCGTGCCAAGTCAGTATTCAAACGAAGACATCTGCACGAGGGTCGGGGTGTGTGTTAGGCGGTACTCACTTAAGCTGAAGCTCCATCAAAGCAGAGATCTTTTCTGTAGAGCCAATGCCATAGCTCTTGTATCCTGACAGAACTGCAGAATTCTCCTACAGATGTGTCATAACGACACGTCAGTTATGTGTCTTAATGGAAACAAAATTGACATTCAGAGCGGGTCCTAAATGGCACTAACTAATGAGATTGAATTAACCGAGTAGTTGTAGAGGTTTGTGCTATCCCTAACAGAGGATAGAAAGATCTTGCCAACTGGATGTGTTTTATTCATGTTTATCCCCACATTATCTACGAGCACAGAGGCTGCAGGGCTGTGTGTGTTCAGATGCATATGGGCGGGATGAGGGAGTGAACCGAGTGAGGCAGGAAGGCAGCACACCCGAGGCAGCCTTCGGTCATTTCAGAGCCCGCTGCCCTGTGGCAGGCTGCGGGGTGCTCGAGCCTGATGCTGGTTAGAGGTTCTACAGGAAAGACTGTTATGCAGTTCAGAAACCTTCAAGCTGTCGTCCGGGCTTGGTCTGTCGTAGCAGTCCACATCTTCCTCGAGAAGCCCGGTTCTTGTGGTCTGTTCCTATGTTTGTTCTTGTTTTGTTCTCGGCCAGGGAAGCCCAGACATCGAATCTAGTCGGAGGGTCCACGATAGCGGGAGGGCTGTGTGCGTGACGAGGACACACTCAGAGGTGGGAGAGCTTGAAACTCCCGGTTCTCTCGTCACATGTCTCCTGGTCACCTGAGTGCCTGTGTGTGGAGGGACAGAACAGACAGACAGACAAAAGTTGAACAGCGTTGACAATAACAGAAATAAACAAAACACCTGGAAGCTATTGAAAAGGTGAGCATTAAACGTTAGTTATAATCACATCATTTTCAAAAATGTCCTAGAGGAGGCATGATATTTGCCATTTGTTAGAGACAAAGCTGTGTGTGACATAAATTTAAAAAGAGGAATTCTAAAGGCACAATTTTCTACCAGTGACTGGCCAAGTAATTTCACCTCCAGTTTTGCTTCTGTGGCTGGAAGACCACAGTTCCACTGGCTTAACTCATTTAACTCATGACTCAGTGTTGGAAGGCTAGTGTAAAGGACTTTTTTTTAAGACTCTTTTTTTTTTTTGAGAGAGAGAGAGAGAGAGAGAGAGAGCGAGCCCTCCCTTGCGTGAAAGTGAGGGGAGAGGGAGAGGGAGAGAATCTCAAGCAGACCCCACTGCATGCGGAGACCTACACGGGGCTCCATCGCAGAGCCCTGAGGTCATGACCTGAGCTGAAAACAAGAGTCGCTGCTTAAACAACTAAGCCACCCACGTGCCCCATGAAGAACATTTTTACCCAATTCTTAAAATCTTTCCTTTGACCTGGGGCTTTATTCTTACAGAATTCCTCATAAGTTGGTATTATTGTCATTTTTATTATTTTTCCTTTTCTCTAACTGACATTATGGACTTCCTTATCTAAAACCTTGAAGAGTTCTAGTCTCATTATGTTAATTTCTAGTAATAATTGCCACATTGTACTTTCACTTATTGAGAAGATAGGAACAACTTATGACATCTCATAATATTTTTTGATCTCTCAATGGCCATTGAGTCAATGGGCAAAAACTACATGTAGAAAAGTGCTTCTGATGATACCTCCAGATTCTTATCACAATATCACATAAAGCTGGATGCTACAGAGAGAATCTCAACAAAGAAAACATTTATCTGCTCTCAAATAGGATGAGTTTTTTTGGCTTCTTTTATTGAAAAATCAGAAGCTCCACAGGGATTTATGGTGAATAGAATAGAGGCAAGTCCTACATTCTCCCCCGCCCCCACCCCTGGATGAACAGTAGCAAAACAGGTTATCAAGTGAGCAAGTATCTAGAGAACCTTGAATCTTTCCCTTAAAATCTAGAATGATACAATTCTAATTTTTGAAGTCCCCAAAACTCAAGCTTATCATTATAATTATTATTATTATTATTATTATTATGAGCAGATTAAATGACGTTACCTGAGAAAAACCTGGGATTGCATGTTGAAATTCTTATAGCTTATTCCAGTGGAGAAGTACAAGGGCCATATATTTGTGCCAGGTTCTTTTTGAATTCTGAAACAAAGTGTCAAGCTTGCCAACGGCATTCTTGATATTTACATATATTCCCATAAATAATACAGAATTTTATTTGTATTCGAGGACCAAACCATAATTTGGAATTATTTATCTTCTAGTTTCTGTCCAAGGAAATAATGATACAATTGACAATTAAAGGAAAACATGCTAATCATTAGCCCCTATACTTTCCAACACCTACCCTTAATGTCTTAAACTGGAAAAAAATAATCTGAAAGCTACATGGATTTTATGTAATTATTGCACTTAGAACTGTCTTCACAAAATGATATTTATAATGTTATGCCTTTGCCTTTTATTAAGAGGCTACTTTCAAAACAGCAATATACATGGTTCTTATCTTTTCTAAAATTTCTATTGAAGTTACTTTCCAATAAATTGTCTAATGTCCTGTATATAAAATTCATCTAATAAAATAGCTTGCAGTTTTATTAGAAAACATTGCATTGTATTTTCCTAATCCACTTCCATAAATTAAAAATGAAGTGACATAGCACGGCATATTCTATTACATGCCTCAAATACTAGGAGGCCCCGAGCTTTGATCTGTATTCAGACCGCTAGTTAGTCTTAGACTGTTTTCTGAGTCATTAGCTAAGTCTTATTCTTTTTCTTTGTTTTAAGGATATACAATGCATTTGTGAGTCTTGGGGCTATCTACTTTCAGTTGTTACAGGAGCGAAACATTAAAATAAATAAATAAACCAATCAACAAATCTCATGTTCCCCAAAATGAACATGGTTTTAGGATAAATGTGAACACTGGACATGGGTGTGTTAACAGAAGGCAAAACTGCATTCTTAAGTATTTTGTGAGGACTAATTATGAACTGTCTTTAGTGATTCAAAACTTTAAAAGTAGATAAATAGCCATTTATTAAACATTCATTATGTGGAAATTACTGTGTAGGACAGTTTGGTAAAGAGTCCAGACTCAGAAGTCGGGAAAAATAGTTCCTATTCTGACAGCACCAGCATTTTGGCTTTGGAGAAACAAATTCCCTGAGCCTTGCATTCATTGGCTGTAGCAGCGGGGGCCGAAGCCGCTTCTCAGTTGAAAAAGCTCATCGTTGATTTTCAGATACGTTTTTTGTAAACCTAAAAAGATAATTCAGATATAAGTGCTAATCACCATTAGATGAAGTAAAATTCAAGTCTTAATTCTTAAAATTTTAGATAATAAAAGATTTTAGCACACAAAGTCCTTTCCCTTTTAATTTTAACACAGAAGTTCCTGGAGTCAGGGATTTACCTGCATATTCAAGAATAGAATTTCGAAGAAAGAACAGGCAATGGAAACATTATATGAAGAATAAATATATGAGAAGGAGTGCAGGGGAACAGAAGTTACGTGGCATATTCACAGAACATAAGAAATTCAAGGTCCTAGTCCAATAATTTTTGGCAATAAACTCGATGCCTCTTTTCAAGTACATGTTTATCATCTGCTATGACTGTGTACTAAACCAATACTTGGTTTGACTACTTGAAAATTCAGAACTGCACATTTCTGAAGCAGTGTAGTTGAAGCTGCTGGGTAAGTATGACAAATGCATGACGGATGTCTCATAGACAGGATTCTGCTTATTATACGGGAGTGGACAGGGAGCTCCAGGGAAAGAAACTGATGCATAGAATGAGAAGTGGATAGCCACAGCAGCCACTACATCAGAAAAATTCCACGACCAGAAGCCATGGATTTATTTTCCAAAGTTCTGGGTAAAATAAAAGTGTCACTGCCCTTGAATTCACCTATTAAACTATTTCACATTTGTGCATGGAAATGTACCATTTGTACAAAGGGAAGAACTAGAACAAATATGCACATTTAATTCAATAACGTCCTTAGTTTAGTTGTACAATCAACTGCGCTCATATTAAAACAATACTACAGTTAGACTCTCGCGGTGGCAAACACATTACGTTACTGAAACAGAAGTCTTCAATGAAAAGCTTCTGCACAGCAAAAGAAACAATCAACAAAATGAAAAGGCAACCTGCTGAATAGGAGAAAATATTTGTAAATCATATATCTGATAAGAGATTAACAGCCAAAATATACAAAGAACTGTAGTACTTAATAGCAAAACATCAAGCAATCCAATTTAAAAAATGGGCAGAGAATCTCAATAGACATTTTTCTGAAGAAGACATACAGATCACAATGGAGAGATGCTTCCCAGCACTAACCTTAAGGGAAAGGTAAATAAAACCCACAGAGTATTACCTGCTAGAATGGCTCTTACCAAGAGACAAATACCAAGTGTTGGTGAGAGTGTGGAGAAAAGAGAACCCTCTTTCTGACCTAATTTCGGACTGCAAACGCCTTAGTTCAATTTTATGGCCGGTTAAGCAAAAAACCTTTTAAGAATAAAAGGAAGATGGTTAAGTCCTAGCCACCCTCTCTACCATTTTATCAATTAACATATGCTGCACTAAATACACTGAAAAATTTAGTGGCTTAGAAGTCCAAGTAGGTCAACTTGCAGCTCTTCTCTAGTTCAAGCCCAGCAGGTCCCGATTTTACTTGCTCATGAATATGCTATCATTTGAACTAGGAAAAGGTTTGCTGATCTTGGCTGGGTTCTCGCATATCTCTGGGGCCTTGGCCGAGACAAATGTGCTGATTCTGTTCTCCACAGTCTCTCAATCTACAGCGAGCTCATCCGGGCTTGTAGACATGGTAACTGAGCAGGGTCAACCGGCCGTTTCAGAAGTCCAGCCTAACCGCCCGGGATAGGAAAATAGACTTTAAATCTTGGGGAGAAGAGCTGCAAAGTAACACTGCAATGTAGATTAACACAGGGAGGCATTTTTGCTATCTGGCAAGAGTAGTGAATCCTATTTCTATTTAATAAGTATCCCTATAAATTCTTAAGGACAATAAACATTTTAATATTTTTATTTTATCCAATTACCATGATTAATATCCTGCATGTAGCAGGCATCTTTTTTAATGAGGACAATGCTATAAATTGAAGTTAATATATTTCCCTTTTGAAAAAAAGAGTAGGAACCATTTTGACTATTATGATATCGCCAGCAGCATGTATTGTGTATCTCCTTTATGCAGGGCGCTGGGAATGATCACAGATAGACCTAATCCATTGTTTCTACTTCTCAGTGTTGGGTCATAAAGACATTATCCATAAGGAAGATCTACAATACCACATCACCAAAGAGTCCCGAGTGTCACCCATTAAGTTTGGTTAACATCACCAATGGTAATTTTACAAATGTGCTTGAAGATATTCGGTTAATGGCTTTCTCCTTTTCCTTTCTTCTAATTCTTGGCCATTTACTGTAATAAATTCAACCACTTCTTTCTGTGTAACATCTTTTTCTATCCCTCTCTTCCTTAAATTGATCCTATCTTCCCTATATTCCCTGATTTATTTTATTTTTGTTTGTTTCATTTTATCAAGTCATGGCTAATTGTTTTATAAGTAAAAATTGAAATATCTTTGGGGAGAAGAAAAAGCTTATGTTTGGAAATTAAACTATACACTCTAAAAGCAAGTGACATAAACCTCTCAAGCTCTTAAAAACATTCATATTCACAAGTTCCAGAAAGTATCCAGCTAGCTCTCCATTCTTTTACCATGAAGTCTGCTTTCCCTCAGGCAGAGAATCAGAGCCAGTTAACATTTATAATTCAATTGCCTTAAATGCGTACAAGTATTATAGCATATTTTTCCATTTTTCATAGGGATTAAATATGAATTTTTGGAAGGCTTGTTGAACAATTATTTATAACATTGTTTCTAAAAGATTAATGTATTCACATTTTCAATCATGATATCTACAGCAGAAAGCTGAACATTTAATCTACAACTGGGTTTTTAATTTGGGGGCTTATAATAGCAAATACATCTCTCATTCTAAGTATTATTAAGTTTTCCTTGGTATTACAATCTAGTGCATTCGGAGGTTAAATAATCACAGCCAAGGGACATTGGACAAATGAGATGGCAAATCTCTTTCCCTGACATTTAAACATAACAAGCAAAACCCAGTTTCAGTCATCGTGGTCCATTTAATACCACATTTAGAAGATTGATACTTACGGCCTGTCAACTGGCCTTTGCAAACAGACCAGAAGTTTCCTTTCCTTATTTTAGATTCAGGTTGAAGATACCAAGTGTGATAAGATAAAACAGTAAAAATGTAAAATAGAAACATGATTTACTAATAATTGAGAAAAATATCTTCCCATAGGGTAATTTGGATTTTTTCTAAGCACCTAAACCTGGTAATTAATATAATCGGTTGAACTTATCGCTGATACAGTTTTGTTTTTTGGTACATTGTGTATGTTGCCTTAATTATTACAGAAGTCTTTGAACAAATTTTTCAAA
>ML109886.1:84391-102065 GCA_003697995.1 Taxidea taxus jeffersonii | reverse complement strand
AGCTTTTCCGTTAAGGTCAGGAACACGGCAGGGATGTCCACTATCACCACTGCTATTCAACATAGTACTAGAAGTCCTAGCCTCAGCAATCAGACAACAAAAAGAAATTAAAAGCATCCAAATCGGCAAAGAAGAAGTCAAACTATCGCTCTTTGCAGATGATATGATACTATATGTGGAAAACCCAAAAGGCTCCACTCCAAAACTGCTAGAGCTTGTACAGGAATTCAGTAAAGTGTCAGGATATAAAATCAATGCACAGAAATCAGTTGCATTTCTTTACACCAACAACAAGACAGAAGAAAGAGAAATTAAGGAGTTAATCCCATTTACAATTACACCCAAAACCATAAGATACCTAGGAATAAACCTCACCAAAGAGGCAAAGAATCTTTACTCAGAGAACTATAAAGTACTCATGAAAGAAACTGAGGAAGACACAAAGAAATGGAAAAATGTTTCATGCTCATGGATTGGAAGAATAAATATTGTGAAAATGTCTATGCTACCTAAAGCTATCTACACATTTAATGCAATGCCTATCAAAATCCCATCCAATTTTTTCAAAGAAATGGAACAAATAATCCTAAAATTTATATGGAACCAGAAAAGACCTCAAATAGCCAAAGGAATATTGAAAAAGAAAGCCAAAGTTGGTGGAATCACAATTCTGGACTTCAAGCTCTAGTACAAAGCTGTCATCATCAAGACAGTATGGTACTGGCACAAAAACAGACACATAGATCAATGGAACAGAATAGAGAGCCCAGAAATAGACCCTCAACTCTATGGTCAACTAATCTTCGACAAAGCAGGAAAGAATATCCAATGGAAAAAAGACAGCCTCTTCAACAAATGGTGTTGGGAAAATTGGACAGCCGCATGCAGAAAAATGAAATTGGACCATTTCCTTACACCACACATGAAAATAGACTCAAAATGGATGAAGGACCTCAACGTGAGAAAGGAATCCATCAAAATCCTTGAGGAGAACACAGGCAGCAACCTCTTTGACCTCAGCCGCAGCAACTTCTTCCTAGGAACAATGCCAAAGGCAAGGGAAGCAAGGGAAAAAATGAACTATTGGGACTTCATCAAGATCAAAAGCTTTTGCACAGCAAAGGAAACAGTCAACAAAAACAAAAGACAACTGACAGAATGGGAGAAGATATTTGCAAACGACATATCAAATAAAGGGCTAGTATCCAAAATCTATAAAGAGCTTAGCAAACTCAACACCCAAAGAACAAATAATCCAATCAAGAAATGGGCAGAGGACATGAACAGACATTTCTGCAAAGAAGACATCCAGATGGCCAACAGACACATGAAAACGTGCTCCACATCACGGGGCATCAGGGAAATACAAATCAAAACCCCAATGAGATACCACCTCACACCAGTCAGAATGGCTAAAATAAACAAGTCAGGAAATGACAGATGCTGGCGAGGATGTGGTGAAAGGGGAACCCTCCTACACTGTTGGTGGGAATGCAAGCTGGTGCAACCACTCTGGAAAACAGCATGGAGGTTCCTCAAAAAATTGAAAATAGAGCTACCTTATGACCCAGAATTGCACTACTGGGTATTTACCCTAAAGACACAAACGTAGTGATCCAAAGGGGCACGTGTACCCGAATGTTTATAGCAGCAATGTCCACAATAGCCAAATTATGGAAAGAACCTAGATGTCCATCAAGAGATGAATGGATAAAGAAGATGTGGTACATATATACAATGGAATACTATGCAGCCATCAAAAGAAATGAAATCTTGCCATTGGGGATGATGTGGATGGAACTAGATGGTATTATGCTGGACAAAATAGGTCAATCAGAGAAGGACAACTATCATATGATTTCCCTGATATGAGGAAGTGGAGATGCAACGGGGGTGGGGGTTAAGGTGGTAGGAAAAGAAAAAATGAAATAAGATGGGATCGGGAGGGAGACAAACCAAAAGAGACTCTTAATGTCATAAAACAAACTGAGGGGGGTGGAGGGGGGAGAGGGGTTGGGAGAGGGTGGTGGGGTTACATTATATGTTTAAATAAAAAAAGCTTAAATAAAAAAAAAAAAAGATACAAATGTAGTGATCCGAAGGGGCACATGCACCCGAATGTTTATAGCAGCAATGTCCACAATAATCAAACTATGGAAAGAACCTAGATGTCCATCAACAGATGAATGGATAAAGAAGAGGTGGTATATATATACAATGGAATACTATGCAGCCATCAAAAGAAATGAAATCTTGGGGCACGTGGGTGGCTCAATGGGTTAAAGCCTCTGCCTTTGGCTCAGGTCATGATCCCAGAGTCCTGAGATCGAGCCCTAGGTTGGGCTCTCTGCTTAGCAAGGAGCCTGCTTTCCTTCCTCTTTCTCTGCCTGCCTCTCTGCCTACTTGTGATCTCTGTCCATCAAATAAATAAATAAATAAATAAATCTTTAAAAAAAAAAAAAGAAATGAAATCTTGCCATATGTGACAATGTGAATGGAGCTAGAGGATATTATGCTGAGCAAAATAAGTCAATCAGAGAAAGACAATTATTATAGGATCTCCCTGATATGAAGAAGTTGAGAGGCCTTTGGGGGGTAGGAAAGGAATAAATGAAACAAGATTGGCCCGGAGGGAGACAAACCATATGAGACTCTTAATCTCACAAAAAAAAAAAAACTGAGGGTCGCTGGAGGGAGGGGGGATAGGGAGAGGGTGGTTGGGTTATGAACATTGGGGAAGGTATGTGCTATGGTGAGTGCTGTGAAGTGTATAAACCTGGTGATTCACGGACCTGTACCCCTGGGGCTAATAACACATTATATGTTAATAAAAAATTTAAAAAAAAATTTTTAAAGTCAAGATTAGAACAGGTCTTAACTCCCAGCCAAATCTTCTTATCACTAAATAATATGGTAGCAGCCACTTATGCCTACCTCTAAAGCCATTGATATGTAGTGGAACAGAGCCTATATAAATTTCATTCTCTAAAACAAAACAAAACATAACAAAAAGCCACTATTTATCTTTTACAAAATATCCAGTATGGTGCCTAAAGAAAAAAATTATATTCCCAAAAAAGATTTAACTTGTTCAGAGGGACCAAAACTCACCAAACAAATCTTGGACAATAAATTGCAACCGGTGATGGGGGTGCGGGAGAGACATGGTGTTAGGCAACATGGAGAAAACCAAACTTTGCTCTTAAATAAACCTCACAGAAACTGTATGAGGATTTGACTAAAGCCATATATTCAGATACATTAAAGAACTTTCTACCTCCACTATACCATGCTTCAAGAAACCAAATATAAAGCAATGTCATTCTTTAATAATAGAAATAAATCCAGTTACTGAAGACAATGCTTAGATGTATAAAATGTGCTATTGACAATAAAAGAGGTCTCTAAGCTCACAGGGTACACTTCAGAGGGAGAACTTGGGGGGTTAGTTAGAGCTACAGATTCAGGTTTTCCTTTCCAAGAGATGCCCTTCATAGTTTCCATGCTGAGCTTTCCATTCAGAATCTAGAACATATTGTTCTGTCCCAGACTTTCAAAGATCCACTGCATCCTAGAGGAAATGAAGTTCTGAAATTAGGTAACATTTCAAATCTAACAGTTCTTTTGCTCTGTTTTAATCTATTAGACTAGAGAGGTTACAAAAGAAATGTAGTGAGCCAGGCAACCCCTCTCAAAGACTATGGATTCATATTTCCATATGATATCTTCAAGTACCTTGTAAATTTAGTTCTATTATTAGTAATAATGATGTTCAACACATATCCACCAAGACAGTAGCTCTCTGAAAATACTAATACTGTCTTAAATAAAGCTACATTTAGAAATTTCATAGAAATTTTCAGCTATACTAAAAACAAATCCAGACCTTACTATGTTGGATTGTTAGATCAGGAATTTAGGATTATGCTGCAGTTTATATCAGATCACTCAATTGGCTCAACTTTCTGTAACCTCTCTCATGCTCACTTGCCCTTTTGTATTTAAAATATTTTAATCATGTCTACAGTAAAGCAGAACATATGAGAGGGTTTGGAGACTAGGGAAGAAACCTTTTCACATTTTGTACTTAATTTTGTTTATTACCATACAAAGCTCTTTGTAACATTGTGGGTTTCTGGTCTCCTAAAAGGCTGAGAAGTCTCTGGGCATTTATTGGCATAACTCTGAATGACTCATCTTAGCTCTTTTTCACCTTCCTTTCTTTCCTGTTTCTTCTGCCCCTAATATCACAACACCTAGAAGTGGTTGAGTAAGCTGTATAGTTAATACATCAACTGGATAGAATATTACATAACCTTAAAAGACCATTGCAAATAAATTGCTGTACTAGAGAAAAGGCTGGATGAACTAAGTAAAAAAGGTAAAACACAAACTAATATGTAAGACAATTATTTTTTAATTTATTCCTAGGCAAAATACAGTTATGTAAATGTAAATTCTGCATGACAATGAATGAATTATTCCTTGTTTTCTAAATATAAAATTTAACTGATTAATAGAAAATATATATATTGATAGTAATTTGATAAAAAAAGAACACTGTCTTATTTAAGATTCATTAAATAGAATCATTAAAATAAAGCATAGATCACTTTAAAGGGATGAGGTGTTCACATAATATAAACACAAATGCAGATGTGAAAGTATATAAGCAACTTCATAAGAGTATTGTCACAGGAATTAGGATACTTTGAGGATCTTCTGGAATTCATAAATAATGCCCTCCTGCAGGATGTCAACTCTATCTCCAGTCTGATTGATTGTTAAAACATAAGGCTGAGCTAATCTAGAATATCTGAATTCCAAATTTTTGACACTGGAATTAATCTTGAACTCACTGTGGATGTGCCTTTTAAATGCTTGGCTGAAAGACCTAATTTTTATGAAGGATCACATAAGAATATGCAGACTATACATTCCTCTGATATAACCTTTCCTTGGAGTAAGCCAGAAATCAGAAAACTTCATAACTGGAGAACAATATATGATCCACTCTTTTAACTCCATTTACTCCTACATTCAACCTCTCCTCTCAGTCCCATTAGAATTGTGTTTACCAAATTGCTCTTGAATTAAATGTACTGAAGCCATCAGCCTAAAATGAAAGACAGACTGTGTTTCTAGTAAGTATATATGGCATCATGCACAAGTACCTACAAAAGAACTTTATCTTAGTCTCAGTATCAGAAATTGTATTTTTCCTCAACAACTAGTTCCTTTTTTCCTTCTGGGCCCTGAAACCTCCCATTTCCCCTGTCCCTGGTGAAAGGTACATGGAGATCTGTGGCCAGTAATTTATTTCACAGCCTCACTCCCAGCTCTATATAATTTCTTCACCTTGTTTTTCCATTACCTCATATTCCCTATTTATTTTTAATTATTTTCTTGTGCCATACTATTTGAATCCTTTCAAGTTGCCTTGGGAATAAGTTAGCATATGATTGGTTCTTTAATTAATCAAAATGAAAAATTACATAAAATTTCCCACTTCTAAGACTCTAACAGGCAGTCACCTTTCAGCAGACAAGAGTCCCTGACATATAGAAAGTGTCCAATTAATGTCAATTGTTATCATTATCATTACACAATTCCACACTATATCATAGAAGTGTTCATAAGCCAAATAAATGCACACATATGTGCAAACACAAGCAAACAAATAAGTAGTTAATGCAGTAACTTTGACTATCCTCTTTATCACAGTCTTTCTAATGCCTAAATAGCCCACAAATATTTTGTTAATAATTAAGTTACTGAACAGTGAATTCTGGTATTATATTCCTGTTAGCACATATTTTTGAATTTACATGCTAAGGAAAAGCTTGGCATAGTGAAAAAAATAGGTACTTTTTAGACAGTTTAGGTACTATGCAAATGGTGATAATTAATGGATACAAACACCAGATATCAGAAATATTTTATTTTCTGCAGAACACTTTTATCATTAGAATTTCCTAGTCTTAGAAAGATCAAACAAAACAGTCTAATAGAGCTCAGTACTTCAAAAAAAAGTTCAAAAAAATGCTAAGTCTCTTACTTTTCCTCTTATCTCTGACAGTGTACATTCCTATAGCAGTATCACGTGTGTGTGTGTGTGTGTGTGTGTGTGTATGTGTGTGTCAAAAGCTTAATTCACTCAAAGACATTACTACCAAAGGACTGTCTGCACTTTCATCTACAACTCTCTTTACCAACCATGGATGATCCTTCTCTTCTTTAGCTGCCATCCCAACTATCTGATTTTAAAGAGGTAGAGAGAGGAGAGAGGTAGGGTGGACAGAAAAGAAGGAAGAAAAAAATTAAGAAAGGAAGGAAGGTAGAGAAGGAGGAAGAGGGAGAGGGACAGAGGAAGGAAGGAGGGCACAGGAAAGAGTCTGGTTGTCTCACTAGAAAAGAGGAATGCTCATAATAACTGTAGATATGAACAGAATATCCATTCAGAGCACTGTACAATGTTAAAACATAGGCCACTATTCTTTCTTAGAAATCACTGATTTCAAGATTGCTAAACCGGAGTAAATGGCAACTTTTTAGGGATACACTGTGCTTTTAGGGACATCCTATGTGGAAAATAAGGCAGATGAACTCCCAGGGGGGCAGAGGCTTTAAGAAATCACCAGCTCCATGGCTAATAAAATAGATAATAACCTGCCTACAGACATCCAGTGTGCAGGAAACTAAATAACATGACTACCAATCATTTGTGGATGACTCCTGAAGCCATGTTCATTCTTTTATGTGTGGTGCACTTCATGATGCAGACTTCACCATGGAGAGGTTTTTTTCTGCTATTTTCTCTTCATTCATTTCTCCCCCACCACTTTGTGGGAGAATAAAAAAGGAAGTATTGACCTCTAAGACTTTTGTTCAAAGCAATCTTTCCTTGAACTTCTCTATTCATTTCATTCTTTGTCTAATACCATCTCAGCCAGATCCCCAAGTCTCTGTCCCTGATACAGGCAGCATGTTTTTGGGAAACGCTTGCTTTAGTATTTGCAGGCACTATGCTGGGATGAGGTATCAGATGACAGGCTTTCATCTGGATATAATTTATTTATTATATCAGTACTTTATATTAAAGAAAGTGCACCAGTGTGAAAATTGAAGGGAAAACATATTCTGGCCAAGGGGTAACCTGGAAATTATTAAAGTTAAAGCTTACGGGTCAAAGGGTGCCAGCTTCATGTTATTAGAATAATATGTTAATGTTTAAGTCATGTAACCTCTATGGGTCTTTGAAACACCTGCAATAGAAATGGTTTTCACACTATGATAATGATAACAAATAGCCTGAGGCTCACTGCTTTACTTCTGAATCTACTCATGTGACTGAATTTTATAAGCCAATAAAACATATCCTAACATAAATATAATAAAGATTCAGCAAAATAACACCCTAAGTCAATTTTCTTCACAACTCTGCTTTCTCTCTCTTTTCACTGCTACTCCTTCAAGCTCCACCCTCTCCAACTCTTCCCTCCTTCTCTTTTCTTTTACTTAGGTTTCATTTGATAACAGCTTCTGCTGAGGAACTACTGAATGAGGCTGCCACTGGGATAAACTAGAAAGCATGTTAGCTGCCCTATAACATATTTTCTGTTATTAAACAAAGATGATACCATGGACTAGATTCTGCCCTTTGCCAAACAGTATTGCAAAAGGTGTATATCACCCCTCAATAAACAATAAGTATTTATGTCCACTTATTTCACTTTACTTATATTTTAGCATTAATATATCAACATATGTATGCACACACATGTCCACACATCCACATGATTCTCAAGATACGAATCTCTCCCAGGTATCCCAGAAGTCATATAATGCCAAGAAGTTCTGTCAAGACAGGCATAAGGACCACTTTCATTTATGATTGGTGAAATTACCTCAAATGACATTCTGAAAGTTGAGGTAAATCGATTATGATAATTTGCGTTTTTTATTTTAAATACAGATGTCAAATCCCTGGAATTTTTTTATTCCATACACAATGTAGAGCTTATTAGAGGAAAAATGAAATGGTTAATTTCAAACTGGAAACTCCCAAGAAACAAAGAAATAAAATGAAATAAGTCAGCCAGTTGATTATCAAAGAACCAGGGTATAAACTGAATAGTATCTCCCAAAGTTCATATGTTAAAGCATTAACCACCAATGTGACTGTATTTGAAGACAGGGCCTTTAAGGAAGTAATTAGAGCTAGTTAAATGAGGTCATAATTGTGGAGATCTAACCTCCTAGGATATATGTCCTTACTAGAACAGGAAGAGAGATCAGAGATCTTTCTCTCTCTCTACATCAAACAAAGGAAAGGCCATGCACGAAGGCAGCTGTCTGCAAGGCAGGAAAAAAAGGCCTCACTAGAAACCAGCCTTCATGGCACCTTGTTCTTAGACTTCTGTACTCCAGAACTACAAGAAAATAAATTTCTGTTCTTTAAGCCATCCAGTCTGTGATATTTTGTTATGGCAGCCCTAGTAGACTAATACAAACCAGAAGTCTCTTTTCTTCCAAAAATACAAGTGATAATTGTAGACATAGAAAGGATCTTAGGGAGCACCTGGGTGACTCAGTGGGTTAAAGCCTCTGCCTTCGGCTCGGGTCATGATCCCAGGGTCCTAGGATCGAGCCCCACATCGGGCTCTCTGCTCCACAGGGAGCCTGCTTCCTCCTCTCTCTGCCTGCCTCTCTGCCTACTTGTGGTCTCTGTCAAATAAATAAATTAAAAAATATTTTAAAAAAAAGAAAGGATCTTAAGACCAGTGAGACACAGTTGTTAAAAATAATATTCACTGGGGGCATCCTAAAGAACTCCATTAAGAACATTGTTTTAGAAAATAGTCTATATATTATTGTTGAGACAAATCAGATCAACAGAGGTGTATATTCAGACATCATCATTTCTGTCACTTTAGAGCTACAGCATTAATTTCTACTGAGGGATATGATAAGAAATCACTATGAAAATTGTTTAATGTATCTACTGTACACTTTTGAGAATATGGTCTTCTACACACCATATGATATCCTAAAGGATAACATTCTCTCAAGTTTCAGTAAAAAAATACTTTGTTTCACCTGAAACAACTATTTTCATTTTCCAGTGGCTGTGACTCCTATAATGATCATGTTTCCCTCACCAAAATTGAGATCTATTTCTACAGGTTATGTAGGTTCTCCAAGTATTTTTTGTGTGTGTAAACCATTTTTCCTTATCTATTCTCCCCTTCTTGCATAGATTTTCTCAAATATTTATTTTGCGCTTTATTCATATTGTATGCCATCTCAAATTCTTTGTGGAAAGAGAAGGGAAGTTAAGTACATGAATAAGTATATTTCATCTTGCACAACTTTTTACTTTAAGGTGGAAAACAGACCCAGAATACTTTAGTGATTTGCTCCAGGTCAAACAGTGAGAGTGTGGTGCAGATAAGATTAGAATTCTCTCACTCACTCTAGTGTTTCTTCTCTTCCGTCATAAAATTACTTCTTCAAACAGTGAAGGAGGAAGAAAATTCAATTCAAAAGGAAAAATATCCCCTTAGCTACATGTGGCTGTGTTTTTCCAACGGGGTAAGACAAGTCATAGCTGTGCTATGCTAAATGTCCCCACACTGAAGAATGGTCAGCCATTTCGGATCTCTGCCCATTAATTCCATTAGAGCCCTCAGTCATTATATTAAAATAAAAAATCTCCTTACATTTCCCAAAGCCCACTCCCACGACATTTTTCTCTTTTGTTTTTGTTTTGTTATTGTTTCAAAAGAGAAACAAAAGAAACAGAAAATAGTTCCCTAATCTAATGAAAAAAAATGAGTCTATAGGGGACAATAAGGATCAGAGTTTAAAATACATGCATTTTAGGGACACCTGGGTGGCTCAGTCAGTAAAATACATGCATTTTATACCTGAAACTAATGTAACCTTGTATGTTAATTATACTTCAATTAAAAAAAGATATAAACAAAGCTGTTTGTTCTGATTATGATGTAATGTATAATATACATGCTATATGTATATTCACTATAAAAATTACAAAATGTTAAAAGTGATGAATAACAAAGTAAAAATAAATACAGTCTTCTGAAAAAATGAAATAAAATAAAATAATATAATATCTATGCATTTAATAGCTGACACTAAAATTTCTCTCAGGAAGGCACGATAAAGTGTTGGCAAAATGACCATAACGATTTCCTTCACACTCCTGGGTTGACCCTTCCCACACTTGCCTTGACCTTGGCCATGTGAATAATTTTGGCCAATGAGACATTTGCAAATGTAACACAAGCAGAAGCTTGAAAAGTCACTTACACACTGTGATTCATTGGAACTCTGAGACAATCACATGAAGCAGCTTAGGCTAGTTGTGTATAGGATGAGAGACTGAACTGAGCATATTCAAGCTGATCCAGCTCAAATGCCACTCTACCTACAAAACCAACCAGCCTATCCACTCTTGACATATGAACGAGGCCATCCCAGGTCATTTGGCACCGCCAACCTCCATCCGACCACAGATACATGAGAGAGCCCAGTAGAAGTCAACCAAGCCAGACCTGACTTGAAACAGCCCTGCTGACCCACTGAATAGTGAACTGAATAAAACAGTTTTTCTTTTAAGCCACTCCAATCTGGAGATAATTTGTTATGCAGCAAAAACTAACCAATATAGAATGGAACTGACTTTGTTTAGGAAAATAGGTTGAAAACATCTAGGTTTGGGGACAACCCATAAATTAAAGTACTTTGGCACAAGCAAGAGTTCAAAGTTAGAGGTTATCATGAGCTTATAAACATCTCTCTGTTCCCACAAAAACTGCAGAAACATTGGAAAGTGGGAAATAAAATGGAAATAGAAGTTTCAGCCAATATTATCTGGTTCTTAAGAGGCAGTGAGTCTCCAGCTGACATCTTAGAGGAATAGAGATAGAGACAGATATAGATATAGGTAAACACAAAGAGATATATGGATAGAATACAGATATATAAATATATAGAAAGAGATATCTCTAAATAACTTGCTACAGTCAACAATATAAAATATTATTACAAACCTCACATAGTTCATCCATGAGAGACTATGGACTCTGAAAAACAATCTGAGGGTTTTGAAGGGGCAGGGGGTGAGAGGTTGGGGGAGCCAGGTGGTGGGTTTTATGGAGGGCAGGTATTGCATGGAGTACTGGGTGTGGTGCATAAACAATGAATTCTGTTACACTGAAAATAAATTAAATTTTTTAAATGTAATTAAAAAAAGAATATAAATATAAAACCTAAACATTTTTAGTGGTCTCTATAAACTTTTTGTCTTTCTAAAAAAAAAAAAAAAAAACAAAACAAAAAAAAAAAAAAACCTCACATAGACTATCTATAAACAAGGCAACTCTTAGCAAATTCATTAGTCAGAATGAGTTTTTGTTTTTCTCCTATACATATAATTTATTGAAGTTAAGTTAATCTTTATACCAACTTGAGTGAGGCTTATGTCCAATGTTGTTCTGCTGCTTTAAGAATACACCTTCAAACTAACACATGAGCCATGTTTATGAGACTAGTTCCTGGTGTGACTATTAACCCAAAGCTTATTTGGGCATATTCTTCATTTTTTGTGTTAGTCTCTAGGCCTTTCCTGACAAACTGCTCAGTCAGCATTCTTATCCTTCCCTTCTTTATATGCCTCACTTTGACAAGCATCTTACACCCAACCCACCATGTGAGCCCTCTCCTCCTTTATACTTCTGAACTGTGCTCCTGGGAAGCTCTACTTAGAAACAAGCCAGCTCCTGATCATCTATTCTTAAATCATCTTTAAATCATGAGACAAAATACTGGTCCCTACTACAACCTCCAAAACCCAGTATGTAATTAATATATACTAGTGAACTTCAAATACATATCATCTCTTATTTAAAAGCAGTAATAATCACTACCATCAATCACATTTAAATATCTGAATTATTAGAATGGACAATATGTGAATATAATCTATAATGCTATACCACTACCCAAGCAAGAAGTCAAGTTTATTTTTATCCATGTTACATTCATATATGTTGACTGTAACTATACAAAATGTTGTGGAAGTGATGCTGCATGATCTCCGGGGTAAGTAAGCCAGTGAGTCATTACTGGGTCAGTAAGTGAGTGAGTTACCCACCACAGAAGCAGTCCAACTGCCCTGAGGCTATCATGCTGAGACAAAGCCCAAACCAGCCTATGCAAAGCAACTACATCTAAGAGACTCCCGAAGCTCATTATCCAGAGAATAATTACCCTATTAGTCCTGATAAAGCATGCTTTCAACTAGAATCTGTACTGAAAGAGACAGGATCCAATCTCTAGAGAGGGAAACATCAAAATTACATAGATTCAAACACTACAGCCTGTCCTAAACTGAAGGGCAAATATGGTACCGAAGCAAAAGAGCGGTCATACAGACCAGGCACTTGTAGTGCCTAAGAGCTCACCCTATTCAGATAAAAATGCCAAACTTTGGGAAGGGGGAATAATTCTAGGTCCTACCTACCATGAGGAACAATTTCACAACAAAGTTTCTGTATTTTGGTCTAGAGTGCTTCAGGCATTGAGTAGTAATGGGCCTTTAAGCTGAAGGTCTTCAGATATTGTGACAGAGCAGAAATAATAAAGATGTAGATGACAGCAAAACAGCTGAGCCTCTCTGGATATAGCCAACTCAAAAGGAGTTGTACATAATTCAAAAGAAGAACATTCTAAGCAAGAAGAGCCTGTAAATATAAAGATAGATAAGAATCTAAGAATAAGAATGTGTGGTAAGAACCCAAGTGGAAGAGTAGAGGCACACAAAAATAATGAGGGGTGAGGATAACCAACTATTATATAGGAACAAATAGGGCAGCTGGTTGGCTCAGGAGGTTATATAGGAACAAATATTATAAAAATGAGTGACCTGATGGATTACCTGGGGAATTCTACCAAACATTCAAAGAAGAAATAATCCCTATTCTCCTGAAGCTGTTCCAAAAGACAGAAACAGAAGAAAACTTCCAGACTCTTTTTATGAAGCCACCATTATTCTGATCCCCAAACCAGGAAAAGACCACATCAAAAAGGAGAATTTCAGAGCAATATCCCTGATGAATATGGAAGCCAAGATTCTCAACAAGATCCTAGCTAATAGGTTCCAAAGAACATTAAAAAGATTATCCACCATGACCAGATAGGATTTATCCATGGGATGCAAGGGTAGTTCGACATTCACAAATCAGTGTGACAGAACAAATCAATAAGAAAAGGGAGAAGAAGCACATGGTCTTCTCAATTGATGCAGAAAAAGCATTTGACAAGATATGGTATCTGTTCCTGATTGAAACCCTTCAAAGTACAGGGATAGAGAGAACATCCCTCAACTTCATAAAATCTATGAACACTCACAGCGAATATCATTCTCAATGGGGAGAAACTGACAGCCTTCTCACTGAGATCAGGAACATGATAAGGATGCCCACTCCCGTCACTGTTCAACATAGTACTAGAAGTGCTAGTAAAAGCAATCAGACAACAAAAAGAAAAGTGAAAAATGAACTTTTGGGACTTCATCAAGATCAAAAGTTTCTGTACAGCAAAGGAAACAATCAACAAAACAAAGAGGCAACCCATGGAATGGGAGAAGATATTTACAAATGACACTACAGACAAAGGGCTGATATCCAAGATCCATAAAGGACTCCTCCAACTCAACACACACAAAACAGATAATCAGGTCAAAAAATGGGCAGAAGACATGAACAGACACTTCTCCAAAGAAGACATAAAAATGGCTAACAGACACATGAAAAAATGTTCATCATCATTAGCCATCAGGGAGATTCAAATAAAAACCACATTGAGATACCACCTTACACCAGTTAGAATGGCCAAAATCAATGGGGCAGGAAACAACAAGTGTTGGAGAGGATGTGGAGCAAGGGGAACCCTCTTACACTATTGGTGGGAATACAAATTTGTGCAGCCACTTTGGAAAACAGTGTGGAGATTCCTTAAAAATTGGAAATAGAACTACCCTATGACCATGCAATTCCACTACTGGGTATTTACCCCAAAGATACAGATATAATGAACAGAAGGGCTGCATGTACCCCAATGTTCATAGCAGCAGTGGCCACGGTTACCAAACTGTGGAAAGAACCAAGATGCCCTTCAACAGATGAATGGATAAGGAAGATATGGTCCATACATACAATGGAGTATTATGCCTCTATCAGAGAGGATGAATACCCAACTTTTGTATCAACATGGACGAGACTGGAAGAGATTATACTGAGTGAAATAAGTCAAGCAGAGAGAGTCAATTATCATATGGTTTCACTTACTTGTGGAGCATAAGAAATAACATGGAGGACATTGGAAGATGTAGAGGAGAAGTAAGCTTGGGGAAATTGGAGGGGGAGACAAACCATGAGAGACTGTGGACTCTGAGAAACAAACTGAGGGTTTTGGAGGGGAGGCGGTTGTGGGGGTTGGGTGAGCGTGGTGGCAGGTATTGTGGAGGGCACATATTGCATGGAGCACTGGGTGAGGTGCATAAACAATGAATTTTGGAACACTGAAAATAAAATAAAATAAAATTTAAAAAATAAATAAAATAAAAATAAAAAGTACTTCCTAAAAATTAAAAAAAAAAAAAAATGAGTGACCAAGTATTACAGGAATGAGTCCATGGTATCAAAAACTTTGAATATCAACTGAAGAATTTAGATTTTATCCAACAATCAGGGAGTAACAGAAGTTTCCTAGATCCAGAGGAGCAGGTGGGGAAGGGTAAAGAGAATCTGAGCAGGCAATATTCTAGGCCCCTTTCTTCCACTCCCACTTCAATGACTGTAATATCAACTATTTTGCAATTACTCTTCTAAGTAATCTTTCATTTGAAAGATGTCTTTTAAAATGCTGGAAGAATTACTGTAATAGACAAAGGATTTTCACTGTACACCACTGACTAAGAAAGTAATGTGAGGAAAGCCTTGTTTAAGGATTGTTCTCAGCTTTGTTCATGATATAAATGAGAAAGTAAATATAAGAAAAAAATTAAAATGACAGCACGAGAAAACCCTTTTTAAAATTAAGAATAGCTTGACTAAAGAAAGTGAGGCACTGAGAAGCCCAACCCCTACTTCCTTTGTTATTCCCTGCAATCTTTGACCCTCCCAGGATTTTTTGGTCTCATTTGGCCATTTAATCCAGAACTTTATTTTCCTTTGCTCTATCTCTTTCTGTGCCTTCCATGCAACCTTTTATTTCTCGGGTCCTAGGCACCCACCCATGATCACAGTGCTGCCTTTGACTGGCACTATAATCCTTTGTTATTCTCAGTTGGCTTTACATTACACATTTAGGTCTCGCCTCTCCAAAGTAATAACTTCTAAAAATATTTTATTTTTGGTGCTTAGCCTTCTCAAAGTTCCTTACAGACATTATCTCATCTATTTCTCTTGAAAGTAGGTACCCTGATGACAGAGGGGCCCCAAAAGGTATTTGTGCAGAATGGGGATATATGTGTGCCTGGGACCACAAAGGTGTCAATCCTGTCTATTTGGGATGAAAGATGGATGTTCTCAATTATCAATAAGTGCCAAAACCTCTTTCATTCAAAGAAAAAGTTCCATCACCAGCATGGGGGGAAAAAAAGGTCTTACATTTAAAAAGAAGCATTATTATCCACCAAAGAAAAGAAGCATAATATATGTTACCATGTTTCTTTTAAATTCCAAATTTTTACTTCTAGAACTTAGAGGATTTTATCTCTGAGGGCATTATTGTATTCTAATGCATTCCTAAAAAATAAATACAGAGTCAGCTTGCTCTTACTCAAAAGTCTGTAATATCCTTTGATTCATAAACACGCACACAGACACACACCATTTCCCCATACCACACAGCAATTTGTTTAACCTTCGTCTATGTAATGAGTAAAGCAGACATTCTGGAGAGGAAACTCTTTAATTATGCAACTGGAACTGCCTAGCCCAACCCAATTGGAGAAAGTGAGAACAGCAGAGATAAAAAGGAATCTTTGGGCACCTCCCTTTCTTCCACACTCCTCACTCTACTGTTAGTGTTGTTTCACAGAGTTTTAGCCACTGTGACTTTAGGACACTAGAAATGTCTGAATGCATAACATGGGAAAACATTAACATTTTATTAACTTAGTAGAAGATTCCAGCCTAAATATATTTTTCCCTCTGCTGAACATATGTTTAAAAGATTATGGGGAAAAGAATTCTAACTTGAGCCTTCAGTTCCAATAAAGAATGACTCACTTGTGTATTTTCATAAGACGTAAAGATTATTTCACTTCAACTACGCTCAGCTTCTAAACCTTTACATGCCCCTGAGTAGGTACATGTAATTAATACTGCAGCCCAAAATAAAAAGGAGATACACACTAAAACTAAAATGAGGCAGAAAATTTTTAAGAATTAAGAAGTCCACTGAAAGTGCTGTCTTGCCTTAGACCAAAATAAAGACTAAAAGACCTTCCAAGGACAATTTATAGGAGTCAAATATCCCAGAGGACTGTGCCTTATCACATAGATCTCGAAATCTATGGTTACAAGCAGTGACTCCTGGCCCTTTCTTCCAACACAAGCTTTTGCTTTCTTTGTTAACAATAGTCCTTTAATCTTGACAAAACAAAATCTGTTCACTGATGACTACGGCTTATAAAATACTTCCTTCTTTAAGCATAGAAAAAAATGGCTCCTATCTAAAGAGTAAATCTTATTGAAAACCCCCAAGCCATGGATTGGTTTAAACTGCTGATCAGTTTCCTAATGTACTTCAAAAGAAACTACAGTTAACACCATGATAGTAACACAACAGCAATCTTGATAAACTCTCCTTCTTCTCTTCCCTACCCCAAAGAATACCTGCAACAGGTCCATCAGGGACATACATATAGACCCCAGGAAATGCTCTGACTACATAATTATATTCTTACTTAAATGTTTTGATTTTCTTATGACTAAACATATGTATAAGAGCCTTGTACAACAGATGATCATTTTGACAATAATATTTACCTAATATAAATACAATATAAATACCTAATATAAATACAATAATATTTACCTAAAGTCTTTCTACCTAACCATAACAATCACCATGTTTTCTTTAAATTTAGTTCAAGGTTACGAATTAAGAAGCTAGTGAGGAAAATGTCCTTTTTCCTTTTTTAAAATTTTTTATTTACACTCAATTTAATTAACAGACACTGCATTATTAGTTCCAGGGGTAGAATTCAGTGATTCATCAGATGCATATAACACTTTCATTACAAGTGCCCTCTTTAACGCCCATCACTCAATTACCCCATGTTCCCACCCACCTCAGGCATCTACTACTCTCCCTTTCCTGCTACAACATTCTATTTGTTACAAATATGCACCAATGGTTTACCTACACATTTATAAATGAAAGGGAAAATGTAGACTGCAATGCCACAAAGTGAAGAAAAACTGCTGGTTAGGAAATCTTGGCACTGAGAACGAATTTTATCCCTGAAATCACTTCTGGGGCAGATAAGGGGCATCAGGCATGTAGCTACTATGTCTGTTGCATCTTTAACGAACTAAGGCTTCCTAGACTCTTATTAAGGTTTTTAGCTTAAGTA
>ML109886.1:60961-84381 GCA_003697995.1 Taxidea taxus jeffersonii | reverse complement strand
TAATGGAACAAAAGCCCATTTCTATTAACCTTAAAAATATGTATAAATATAATGTTGATGGGACATGCTAAATTTTAGGGGCTCTCAAGATCTCCTCTCTTCAATGCCAGAATCAAGGGAAACAATGGAGCCTTTCAAACACATGAAGTTGAGGGTTTAACTTTTAGACGAATAAAGCAATTACAAATAGAATTGATCTGGAAGAAAGGCTTTCCTCTCCTTGAACTCTTATCTCTGTTCTAAAGTTCTCTCTTGGCTTACTTTGTCTCAAGCAACTGGTACTATGAAACAAGCCTAGGGAAGACTGCCACTTAGAGGGCTTAGAGGGAGCCTCTTGCATAGCCAAACAAAAATAAAGTAGGTCCTAGGAGGGGCAAAGAATCTAACAGTCTCATGACTGCTATGCTAGTCTTGGCTTTGCTAATAGGTCAAAAGGCATCCTGAGACTCTCTTAGAGTCCAGCTCATTTCACCAAAGACACCAGGCAGTGATTTGGGTTGATATCCCTCTTTAATAATGAAATGTTTATTGTTCTGGAGTGTCCTTTAACAGATATAGCTATAATTACAGATGTAGTTAGAGATTAGCTATAGATATATCTGTAAAAGCTCTTTTTATGTGCCTGATTGACACTCTCTCCCCCCCTCTACAAAGGATAATGACCAACATTCACCACTAACTGAAGGGTTGGACCTAATATACCCCTCTAGGAAGCCTAAATACTTCTGCTCTTACCTATTAAGTCATATACATACCAAAGTCTGTTTCTCTAACCTATGTATATCTTGTGTAATAAATTTACTAAACATAATCTAAACAATAAAAATGACTGCAAAAAGAGAAGAAGATGTTTTGATACGAATTAAGTCTAGTGACTTGAAAAGTCTGAACGTGGGTGCCTGGGTGGCTCAGCGGGTTAAGCCTCTGCCTTCGGCTCAGGTCATGATCTCAGGGTCCTGGGATCGAGTACTGCATCAGGCTCTCTGCTCTGCAGGGAGCCCGCTTCCTCCTCTCTTTCTCTGCCTGCTTGTCTGCCTACTTGTGATCTCTGTCTGTCAAATAAATAAGTAAAATCTTTAAAAAAAAAAAAAAGAAAAGAAAAGTCTGAACGTAAATCATTTAAAAATCTTTGAATTAAACTGGCACAAAACAACTATGAAATACTGGTGAAAAATTCATGAAAATGCAAACTTGTACTCAGATTATATAATGTGTATAAAGTTTTTCTCTGCTTTAAGAAAACAAAATTGCAAATCTAGATTATGCTTTACAGTATTCCCTATGCATGAAAGATAAAATGGATTCTTTTTTTTTTTTTTTTTTTTTTTAGATTTTACTTATTTGACAGAGAGAGAGAGAGCACAAGTAGTGGGAGTGGCAGGCAGAGGGAGAGGGAGAAGCAGGCTCCTTACAGAGCAGGTTAGCCTGACGTGATACCCAATCCCAGGAACCCGGAATCATGACCTGAGCCAAAGGCAGTCACTCAACGAACTGAGCCACCCAGGCAACTGAAAAAATGGATTCTAAACAGAAGACTCGCACTCGAAGGAAAGGCTTTGTCGCTATCAAAAGATTGGCATATAAAATAACATTAAGTTAATATGTTTAAGATAGATACACATTATTTTAACATTTTATCATTTTCCCTTGAGTTTTATTTTTATTAATAAACTACTGCAGAAAAGAAGGCTTTACCATCTACTTAAATCTACACATCTCTGTATATATTTATAGATATATCTCTGAGACTTCCACTGAAGTAAAGATGGCACAGTAAACAGCTGAAACAAGACTTGCCTCTAGCCATATGTAGCAGACATAGAGATGTACTACATAAATCCTTCAAGAAAAACTCAGTGCTCAGGGGCAAAAATTGAAGTTGGCTGACAGCCTTCAGCAGTTAGCTCTTCAGGGTCTGCCTCAGCCTTAGAAACAAGGCCACATTCTTCTAAAGGTGGCTCCAAGCTAATAACTGATTAAGAGTATGGTAAAGGGGCCCTAGACATTTCAACCAGACTCCAGATGATGGCTTTTGTGATAGAGCTCCCCAAAGGACTGGCAGAAACTTTAATAATTCTATACCACAATCTGATGACTTGCCCTGCCCAATCCCATTTCCTTGCTTTTCCCTTCACAGGTATTAGACCCAAATAAGCCTTTTGTACTCTAACTCCATCTCGAAATATACTTCCTAGAACACCAAACAGGCACACTATATAATGGCACAATTGACACAGATTATCTTATTGCATGCCAGATAATTTTCACCACTTACTGAACCCATCAGTGAAATAAGGCACTAAGTGACAATGAGCACATGATAATAAAGAACAAAGTAACTGACTTTCCACAAAAAGAGAGTTCGGTTCTAGCAATATGTCTTGGATGCCTACCTCAATAGATTTCCAAGGGTCCAGAGCTAATATTCAACCTATTGAATATTGTATACCATATTCTGCCAGAAGATTTGCAGGAAACCAGCCAGATTTTCTATCCAGGTACAAAGGATCAATTTCATATATTCCATGAGAAAGACCTCCAACAATTTCTTCCAATTGAGTTGAGACATGCTGGTAGTTATAGCTTGAACTTACTGAGATCCTGATCAGTACTTAATACCACAAGTTTAACCAAACTATGCCAGCCAATCTGATATATAGTTAAGCTATTGTGTGATATAACAATACATGGTACCTGCTCCATAGTACTCTCCTCTCTTTCTCTGTCAATTCTGGATATTAATGATTCAATTCAAGTTTAAATATATGTATCACAACCCCCAGAACAGAAAGAAGTAAGACACAATCATGGGAAAGGGGGTGCTTCAGCTCTGCCAATGATTAAGTCAGACATGGTTATTAAGAAGAAAAGACAGTATACACATTCTGATTTACTTTCCTCTCTCTCCTGGGCCTCTTCACACCTTGGCCAGGAAAGAGCCAAAAAGCAGAACTCAACAATTTATGTAGCACTACGGAATTGATGGAAGGCAAGTGTGATATATTAGTATAGTATAGGGCCTCCAGACTGAAGGAGAATCTGGCTTCTCCATACAAAGAATAGCTTGGATTGCCAAAGAAATTAAATTTGAAGCTTAAAGAATGTACATGTAAACTATACACCAAAGATACTAAACTCCTTAAGTGGTAAATCTCCTACTCTGTGAGAAGTTGGGTGCATGGATTATGCCCAAGAGATGGCTTTGGGAAATGTCCTTTGGAACCAGATAATCAGTTATTGCCATTCAAACATTTTACTTTAAAACCTCATACTGAGATTAAAATTTAAAACAAAAATTGAGACAAGGACTTCCTACTGTTACGGTAATCACTAAAAGGAAGATATTTAAGAAACTGGATAAGGGTGTTTCATGATTTATGATTTTACTTGGTAACTGTATGACATTTTTAAAGTCCTAAAACAAATGGTCCTCTACACATAATTGGAGTCAGTTACTGTAAAATCTATTTAAAAGAAACTAAAATCAGGTAGAGCCCAATATTTACAAAGCTAAAACACAAGAGCAATAATCTGGGGGAGTACCCCAGACTCTGCCAGAACAATTTATAACAAAGTCCTCCAACTTCTGCTTACTGCCTAATTCCAAAGCCATATCCATATTTTTAGATATTCATTATAATAGCACCCCAAATTCAGCACCAAAATCTACATTAGTTATCTATTACTGTGGAAGAAATTACTCCACTGTGCAGCAGCTAAAACAACAAACATTTATTATCTCATAGTCTCTATGCAGGAACAGCTGAGCTGGGTGGAATGGCTCAGGTGGATCTGTCTCTCATGAGGTTATACTCCAGATGTTGGCTGGGGATGCAACAATCTGAAGGTTTAACTGAAGCTGGAAGATCAACTTCCAGGATGGCTCATTCATGAGACACAAGAGGCTTCAGTTCCATACTGGTTCTCAGAAATAGCCTCAGTTCCTCTATACAAGAAACCTCTCCATCAGGTTTCTTGAATGTCTTCACAACATGGCAGTTTATTGGCTCTCCCAGAGGGAGTAATCCCAGAAAAAGGGGGAAAAGAAGGAAGTCTTTTAGTCTTTAAAATTAATATATCATCAATTCATTATATGCTGTTCATTAAAAGTGGATCACTAATGCCAGTTAACTTACTCTATGGGGAGTAGGGGGAATAAGCTTTACCTATTGAAGGGAGACATATCAAGTAGTTTGTGAACATACTTTAAAACCACTCCATGGAAGTATTAGGTTCAAAACAACAACTTATAGATCATAACTTAGTGATTTCATCCTTATCTTAACCAAGGGCCAATACCAGATATAAAGATAACTAAGAAAATAAGAGCGCTTCCAAACCAGCTGCAAGTTATCATACCCTTACTCAAAACCACAATATACAATAAGATATTACTATACCCCAATTTAGAATGACTAATATTTTTTGAGAGAGAGAGAAAGGGCATGAGTGAGGGCAGGGATAGGTGGAGAGAGGAAGAAAGAGAGAGAAGAAGAGAGAATCTTAAGCAGGCTCCATGCTCAGCATGGAGCACAATGTGAGGCTTGATTTCACAACCCCAAGATCATGACCTGAGCCAAAATCAAGAGTCAGATGCTTAACTGGCTGAGCCACCCATGCACCCCAAATGACTAAAATTTTTTAAATGAAATGCTGACAACATCAAATGTTGGAAAGGATGAAGAGCAAAGGTAACTCTTATATATTGTTGCTTGGAATGCAAAAAATTATAGCCACTTATAAAAAGTCTATCAAGTTTCATATAAAGTTAAACATGCATTACCATATGACCCAGCAATGCTACTGCTAGGTACTTACCCAAGTGAAAAGAAAAATTATGGTCACACAAAAAGTTGTTTATGGGTTATATTAGTCAGGATTCTCCAGAGAAACAGAACAAATATAATTTCTGTATATAATAGGGAGAGATTTATTATAAGGAATTGGTTCACACAATTATATAGAAGTTAGCCAGCTTGGAGACTCAGGAGAGCTAATGTTCCAGTTCTACACCATCTAATGTAGAACCAGGACAAGCTAATGTTGCAGATGATATCCAAAGGTACTAACTCTGTCTTGGTAGGGGGTTGGGGTTTGTGTAGGAGGCCAGCCTTTTTGTTTTACTCAGTCCTTCAAGTGTTTAGATGAGGCCCATCTATATTATGGAGAATTACCTGATTTATTCAAAATCTACCAATTTTAGATGCTTATCTCATCCAAATGACCCTCACAATAATACTCAAAATAATGTCTGGCCAAATATCTGGGCATTCTGTGGCCCAGCCAAGTTACACCTAAAACTAACTACCACATACGTATTTATAACAACCTATTCATAATCCCCAAAATCTAAAACAATGCAAATATCCTTCAACTAGTAAATAAATAAACTGTGGTACATCTATATAATGAAATATCATTTACCAATATAAATGCATTCACCATACACAATATGAATGAAGCTCAAATGTATTATGCTAACTTAAAGAAGCCAACTGAAAAATCCATATACTGTGTGATTGGATTTATATGACATTCTGGAAAAAAGCAAGACTATAGGGACAAAAATATGAAAGAGTTGCCAACAAAGAAGAAGAAGAGAATTTATGGAGGTGATGAAATGGTTTTGTACTTGTTAACGGCAGTACTTACCATGACTGTCAAAACTCACAGACTGCACATCACAGGATGAATTTTACTGTATGTAAACTGTACCTAAGATAAATGAAAAATCTAATCAGCCACTTTCCTACTTCCAAGAAATGGTGTCATGTACTTTCTAAAACCCATATCCAGAGCTATGGTAAATGACAGCTATGGACAAATACTAAACATCAACCAATCATTATCCATTCTTGTCTCTTCATCTCACCTAAATGGCCTCTTCCCAACCATTAATGTGAGAATCCTCATTGGTTACGTGAAATGTCAGAAAATATCACTTAGGCCTCTCCTTAGCTTACACAAAGTCCTAGCATATCATGTTTAATCAGTTCTCAATTAAGGAAATAGAAAAAGTATACACCACAGCAACCAAAGAGTCAAAAACTTCATTCACCATTCAAAGAAAAGGAAAGATTTGCCTCCAAAATGGCTACTCCTGGCTTCCGAAAATTAACCACAGCTGTTGATGAAAACTAGTCCAACTCCACAGGAAAGCCACAAAATTGGAAACCTAAAAACAGCAATGTCTCCCTGAACAACTTTTAATCATGATCCCTCAAGAACTCAAGGCCAAAGCTAACATACCATCCACCCTCGGCTAAAACCTCATCGTGGTTTACATATACCACACTGGCATCTTCCAGATGCAGTGGCCACACTTCTCCCTAACAAACCAATAAACCACTAAGCAGTTCACATTGAGGGATAGAATCTAATAATCTAAAACTCAAAAATGCTAATGGAAAGAGGAAAATATATCCACACAAAACTTATAAGTAATTATACATCAGCAAAGAAAAATGAAGTTGCCAGCAATTGTTTTAGCCTGAGAGAGTGTGGCTGGAAACTTGGATATAGCTAGTGGTGTGAAATAAAGAAAGATGAGAATTCTGTCATGACAGCCTTCTCTCCAGCTTCCTCACTAAGATTTTTAAACTAAAGCTTGGTGTCAGATTTCCTTGTCAATCCATCTTGGGAATTTCCTCCTAACACCAGATGACCTACCCATATTGGAGTTTCATATCTTTTAGAGATTTGATGACCCTCGTCATGCTTGTCTCTCCTAGTATTTCACTGGGGTTTGGCACAGATATTTTAAAAATATGTTTCTGATTATATATATAAGAATTTTTTTAGTATTCATATTAAAATATTACCCTATTGCCTCTCATTTGAACTACTTCATAAAATGTCTTCATTCTGCCACTAGTTTCTTCAAGTTTTCTCTGGCCTGTACCTCTATGCTGCCTAAATAAAAGAATCTACTTATTTAGACATCATTGAGTTACAGTCATACAGTCTTGAGTTACTTAGATGTCATTGAGTTACAGTCATACAGTCTTTACAGAAAACATATCTCTTAACACAATAAATATAATTCTTAAATAAGTATAGTACTATTCCAACCTTTACACAAATGCATTTTAATACTCCTTAACATGTTTTTGAAAAATAGTTTCTCAAAGAAGCATACTATGGAAATACCTTCTACCCTGTATTTTTAATCAATTTTATTGAACTTAAATTACATGTTATAAAATTCACCAATTTTAGGGGTAAAATTCAATATCTTGACAAATGTAGACAGTCATGTAATAGCTACCAAAATCAAGATACAGAATATTTCCATAACCTCAAAAATATTCCTTCATGCCTTTTTGCACTCAGACCCCCTTCCCACAGCCTACCAACACCCAAACTTCTTTATGTCACGTAGTTTTGCCTTTCTAAAATGTCATATAAATAAAAATACACATTGCCTACTCTTCTATATCTATCTTCTTTCACATAGCAGAAAGTTTTTGATATTAATATTATTGTGTGTATCACTGGTTTTGTTTCATTTTATTGTTGAGTGGTATTCCACTGTAGGGATATACAATGATTTGCATGTCCAATCACCAGGTGATATTGAGATTAATTCCAGGTTAGAGCGATTATACATAAAGAAGCTGTAAATGTTCACAAAGAGTTTTTGCATTGACATTTATTTTCATCTCTCTTGGGTAAATATCTAGGAAAGGAATTAGCAGGTCATGATAACCGGCCACTCTAAATTTCTATCAGGTAGATATGGCATGTATTTTATTCTCATATTTCTCTTATAACAAATTATTGTTGAGCCAATTTCCATTGTTTATTTGCCACTGATACAGATTTTGGTAAAATATCTGTATATATTTGACCATTCATTTATCAAAGTTTCTGTCTTCTTGAATTGCAAAAGATTTTATGTATTATGCTTCAAGTCCTTTCTTTGATATATATACCATGAATATTTTATTCCAATTCTACGGCTTCAAATCTCATTTTAATTTATTTTTATTTTTTTATAAACATATAATGTACTATTAGCCCCTGGGGTACAGGTCTGAATTGCCAGGTTTACACACTTCACAGCACTCACCAAAGCACATACCCTCCCACCCTCCTCGTACTCCCCTCCCCCCGTCCACCCTCAGTTTATTTTGGGACATTAAGAGTCTCTTATGGTTTGTCTCCCTCCCGATCCCATCTTGTTTCATTTATTCTTTTCTTACCCCCCAAACAACCAATGATGCATCTCCACTTCCTCATATCAGGGAGATCATATGATAGTTGTCCTCTGATTGACTTATTTCGCTAAGCATAATACCCCCTAGTTCCATTCACATCATCTCAAATGGCAAGATTTTCATTTCTTTTGATGGCTGCATAGTATTCCACTGTATATATACCACATCTTCTTTATCCATTCATCTTTTGATGGACATTTTTGTTCTTTCCATAGTTTGGCTATTGTAGACACTGCTGCTATAAACATTTGGGTGCCTGTGCCCCTTCGGATCACTACATTTGTATCTTTAGGGTAAATACCCAGTAGTGCAATTGCTGGGTCATAAGGTAGCTCTATTTTCAACTTTTTGAGGAACAACCATGCTGTTTTCCAGAATGGCTACACCAGCTTGCCTTCCCACCAACAGTGTAAGAGGGTTCCCCTTTCTCCACTTCCTTGACAATATCTGTCATTTCCTGACTTGTTAATTTTAGCCATTCTGACTGGTGTGAGGTGGTATCTCATTGTGCTTTTGATATGTATTTTCCTGATGCCAAGTGATGTTGAACATTTATTCATGTGACTGTTGGCCTTTTGGAGGTCTTATTAGCAGAAATGTCTATTTATGTATTCTGCCCACATCTTGATTGGATTAATGGTTCTTTGGGTATTGAGTTTGATAAGTTCTTTATAGATTTTGGATACTAGCCCTTTAACTGATATGTCATTTGCAAATATCTTCTCCCATTCCATCAGTTTTCCTTTGGTATTGTTAACTGTTTCCTATGCTGTGCAAAAGCTTTTGATCTTGATGAAGTCCAATAGATCATTTTTGCCCTTCCTTCCCTTGCCTTTGGCGATGTTTCTAGGAAGAAGTTTCTGGGACTCAGGTCAAAGAGGTTGCTGCCTGTGTTCTCCTCAAGGATTTTGATGGATTCCTTTCTCACGTTGAGGTCTTTCATCCATTTGGAGTCTATTTTTGTGTGTGGTGTAAGGAAATGGTCCAGTTTCATTCTTCTGCATGTAACTATCTAATTTTCCCAAAACCATTTGTTGAAGAGACTGTCTTTTTTTCATTGGACATTCTTTCCTGCTTTGTTGAATATTAGTTGACTATAGAGTTGAGGGTCTACTTCTGGGCTCTCTACTTCTATTCTATGTGTCTGTTTTTGTGCCAGTACCATACTGTGTTGATGATGACAGCTTTGTAATAGAACTTGAAATCTGGAATTGTGATGCCACCCAACTTTGGCTTTCTTTTTCAATATTCCTCTGGCTATTCGAGGTCTTTTCTAGTTTCATATAAATTTTAGGATTATTTGTTCCAATTCCTTGAAAAAATTGGGTGGGATTTTGATAGGCATTGCATTAAGTGTGTAGATAGCTTTAGATAGCATAGACATTTTCACAATATTTGTTCTTCCAATCCATGAGCATGAAACATTTTTGGATTTATTTGTGTCTTCAATTTCTTTCATGAGTACTTTATAGTTTTCTGAGTATAGATTCTTTGCCTCTTTGGTTAGGTATATTCCTAGGTATCTTATGGTTTTGGGTGCAATTGTAAATGGGATGGACTCCTTAATTTCTCTTTCTTCTGCCTTGTTGTTGGTGTAAAGAAATGCAACTGATTTCTGTGCATTGATTTTATATCCTGACACTTAACTGAATTCCTGTACAAGTTCTAGCAGATTTAGAGTGGACTCTTTTGGGTTTTCCACGTAGAGTATCATATCATCTGCAAATAGTGATAGTTTGACTTCTTCTTTTCCGATTTGGATGCCTTTAATTTCTTTTTGTTGTCTGATTGCTGAGGCTAGGACTTCTAGTACTATGTTGAATAGCAGTGGTGATAGCGGACATCCCTGCCGTGTTCCTGACCTTAACGGAAAAGCTCTCAGTTTTTTCTCCATTGAGAATGATATCTGTGGTGGGTTTTTCATAGATGGCTTTGAAAATATTGAGGTATGTGCCCTCTCTCCCTACACTTTGAAGAGTTTTGATTAGGAAGGGATGTTGCACTTTGTCAAATGCTTTTTCAGCATCTTTTGAGAGTATCATATGGTTCTTGTTCTTTCTTTTATTAATGTATTGTATCACATTGATTGATTTGCAGATGTTGAACCAACCTTGCAGCCCTGGAATGAACCCCACTTGGTTGTGGTGAATAATCCTTTTGATGAACTGTTTGATCCTACTGGCTAGTATTTTGGTGAGAATTTTCGCATCTATGTTCATCAAGGATATTGGTCTGTAATTCTCTTTTTTGATGGGATCCTTGTCTGGTTTGGGGATCAAGGTGATGCTGGCCTCATAAAATGAGTTTGGAAGTTTTCCTTCCATTTCTATTTTTTGGAACAGTTTCGGGAGAATAGGAATTAATTTTCCTTTAAATGTTTGGTAGAATTCCCCTGGGAAGCCCTCTGGCCCTGGGCTGTTGTTTGTTTGGATATTTTTGATGACTGTTTCAATCTCCTTACTGGTTATGGGTCTGTTCACATTTTCTATGACTTCCTGGTTTACTTGTGGTAGTTTATATGTCTCTAGGGATGCATCCATTTCTTCTAGATTATCAAATTTCTTGGCATAGAGTTACTCATAATATGTTCTTATAATTGCTTGTATTTCTTTGGTGTTGGTTGTGATCTCCCCTCTTTCATTCATGATTTTATTTATTTGGGTCCTTTCTGTTTTCTTTTTGATAAGTCTGGCCAGGGGTTTATCAATCTTATTAATTCTTTCAAAGAACCAGCTCCTAGTTTCGTTGATTTGTTCTATTGTTTTTTTGGTTTCTATTTCATTGATTTCTGCTCTGATCGTTATGATTTCTCTTCTCCTGCTGGGTTTAGGCTTTCTTTGTTGTTCTTTCTTGAGCTCCTTTAGGTGTAGGGTTGGTTTGTATATTTGAGACCTTTCTTGTTTCTTGAGAAAGGCTTGTATCACTATATATTTTCCTCTCAGGACTGCCTTTGCTGTGTCCCACAGATTTTTAACCATTGTGTTTTCATTATCATTTGTTTCCATGAATTTTTTCATTTCTTCTTTAATTTCCTCGTTGACCCATTTATTCTTTAGAAGGATGCTGTTTAGTCTCCATGTATTTGGGTTCTTTCCAAATTCCCCCTTGTGATTGAGTTCTAGCTTTGGAGCATTGTGGTCTGAAAATGGGCAGGGAATGATCCCAATCTTTTGATACCAGTTGAGACCTGATTTATGACCCAGGATGTGATCTATTCTGGAGAATGTTCCATGGGCACTAGAGAAGAATGTGTATTCTGTTGCTTTGGGGTGGAATGTTCTGAATATATCTGTGATGTCCATCTCGTCCAGTGTGTCATTTAAGGTCTTTATTTCCTTGTTGATCTTTTGGTTAGATGATCTGTCCAGTTCAGTGAGGGGAGTGTTAAAGTCCCCTACTATTATTGTATTATTGTCTCGATGTGTTTCTTTGATTTTGTCATTAATTGGTTTATATAGTTGGCTGCTCCCATGTTAGGGGCATAGATATTTCAAATTGTTAGATCTTCTTGTTGGACAGACCCTTTGAGTATGATATAGTGTCCTTCCTCATCTCTTATTATAGTCTTTGCCTTAAAATCTAATTGATCTGATATAAGGATTGCCACCTCAGCATTCTTTTGATGTCCATTAGCATGGTAAATTGTTTTCCACCTCCTCACTTTCAATCTGGAGGTGTCTTCGGGTCTAAAATGGGTTTCTTGTAGGCAGCATATTGATGTGTGTTTTTTTTTTTTAATCCATTCTGAAACCCTGTGTCTTTTGATTGGGGCATTTAGCCCATTTACATTCAGGGCAACTATTGAGAGATATGAATTTAGTGCCATTGTATTGCCTGTAAGGTGACTGTTACTGTATATTGTCTCTGTTCCTTTCAGATATACCGCTTTTAGGGTCTCTCTTTGCTTAGAGGACCCCTTTCAATATTTCCTGTAGAGCTGGTTTGGTGTTTCCAAATTCTTTCAGTTTTTGTTTGTCCTGGAAGGTTTTTATCTCTCCTTCTATTTTCAATAATAGCCTAGCTGGATATAGTAATCTTGGCTGGATGTTTTTCTCATTTAGTGCCCTGAATATATCATGCTAGTACTTTATGGCCAGCCGGTCTCTGTGGATAAGTCCGCTGCCAATCTAATATTTTTACCATTGTATGTTACAGACTTCTTGTCCCGTGCTGCTTTCAGGATTTTCTCTTTGTCGCTAAGATTGTAAATTTTACTATTAGATAACGGGGTGTGGACCTATTCTTATTGATTTTGAGGGGGATTCTCTGCACCTCCTGAATTTTGATGCTTGTTCCCTTTGCCCTATTAGGGAAATTCTCTACAATAATTCTCTCCAATATACCTTCTGCTCCCCTCTCTCTTTCTTCTTCTGGAATTCCAATTATTCCAATGTTGTTTCGTCTTATGGTATCACTTATCTCTCAAATTCTCCCGTTGTGGTCCAGTAGTTGTTTGTCTCTCTTTTGCTCAGCTTCTTTATTCTTTTATTTCTCCAGAAAGGGCTTTTATTTCTCCAGACAGGGTTGCTCTAATTCCTTCCATGCCTTTTTCGAGCCTGGCTAGAACCTTGAGAATCATCATTCTGAACTCTAGATCTGACATGTTACCAATGTCTGTATTGATTAGGTCCCTAGCCTTCAGTACTGCCTCTTTTTTTTTTTTGTGGTGAGTTTTTCCGCCTTGTCATTTTGTCCAGAAAAGAATATATGAAGGAACTAATAAAATATAAGAGGGTGATAAAGACCCCAGGGAAATGTGCTTTAACCAAATCAGAAGAGACCCCAAGTTGTAGGGGGGGGTAAAAAGAAGTTCAGGAAAAAGAAAATTTTAAAAAGAAAACAAATAAAGAAAAAATATAAATATATATTAAGCTGGTGACTAGAACAGGGTTACCCACTTAATTTGGGGGAGTATTTTGGTCTCTTAGAAGAAACTATCTCCCACGCCCGATCTCGTCTGATCTCAGAAGCTAAGCAGGGTCGGGCCTGGTTAGTACTTGGATGGGAGAAGAAACTACCTCCCAAAATTTTAAAGAATGAAATACATATATAAGGGGAAACACAATGAAGGAATGGAATATGACTAAAAATATTTTTAGTCATATGACTAAAAATATTTTTAGTCATATGACTAAAAATTTTAGAATATGACTAAAAAAATTTTTTTTAATTTCTAAAAAAGAGTTTATAAGGTGAGTTGGTTGGGAGTATAAAGAAAAAGAAAGTGGAAAGAATTTGCTCAGGCTGGAGACTAGAACAAGACCGGTGCTGGATTTAGGGTGTATTTTGATCTATTAGAAGAAGGTATACCCCAAATCTTTTAGAAGAAAAAACCCTATGTGTACACAAAAAATAAAGTTGTATACAATGAAGGATAAAATATGACTATAATAGTGAAGTTTCAAAAAGATTATTTTTTTAATGAAATGTATTGTTAAGATAAACTAGTTAAAAAATGTTAAAAGAGGGGCGCCTGGGTGGCTCAGTGGGTTAAAGCCTCTGTCTTCAGCTCAGGTCATGATCCCAGGGTTGGGATCGAGCCCTGCATCAGGCTCTCTGCTCAGCAGGGAGCCTGCTTCCCTCTCTCTTCTGCCTGCCTCTCTGCCTACTTGTGATCTCTTTCTCTGTCAAATAAATAAATAAAACCTTAAAAAAAAAAAAAGTTAAAAGAGGAAAGGGTAAAAGTTAAAAAAAATAGCAGAAGAAAAAAATAAAATTTAAAAAAGGTAATTAACTTTGCAAGACTAAAGAATCATGGGGAGAAATCCATGAATTCCATGCTTTGCTTTCTCCCCTCCAATCTCATTTTAAAGTGTCTTTTAAATAAGTAGCTTTTTATTTTAATGAGGCACAATTTACCAAAGTTTTCTTTTATATTTCTTGTATTTGCCCCTTCTCAAAAAAACGTTTCTGCCTAACACAACATCAACAAAGACTTTCTCTCATTATTTTCTTCTAGAAAGTTTATGATTCTTTTCTTGTATTGAGATCAGTGATGTAGTTTGAGTACAAATTTTTATATGATTTGAGATAAGGGACATATAAAGGTCATGCCAAGGTTTGTTTTTTTACAAATACATATCAAATCATGAATTAGCACCACTTGTTGGCTAGAATATCCTTTCTCCCTTTAAATCACCTTTGCATTTTTGTTGGAAAATAATGGGTCATATATATGTGGGTCTATTTCTGGCCATTTATCTGTTACATTTTCCACAGTACTGTCCTTACAACAATAACACAGTTTAAACCACCACAGCTTTATAGTAAGTCTTTAAATTAGGTAGCATAAGTCCTCTAACTTTCATGTTCTGTTCCATATTGCTTTGGTTACTCGAGATCCTTTGCATTTCCATATATATTCTAGAATCAGGTTGCCAGATGCTATATTAAAATAATAAACCTCCTAGAATTTTTATTGGGATTACACCAAATAATAGATCAATTTGAGAAAAAAAATGATATATTATCTTCCAATACATGAGCAGAGTATATATCACTAATATGATATACTTTAACTGGCCTCAGTAATATTTTTCAATCTTCAGTACACACACATTTTTCATACTTTCATTATTTCATACTTTCATCATGCCATTGTGAATAGTTTTATTGTTTACTTTCTAATTGTTCATTGCTATTATAGAAATACAACTTATATTTTATATTGACATTTTAACTTGTGATCTTTGGGACACATCGGTTCTAGAAATTTCTTTATAAATTCCATATGTGTTCTCCATAGACAACCAAACTTTCTCCAAAGAAATACAGTTTTATTTATTCCTTTCCAAGACATATGCCTTTTAATTTCATAACAGTGCGGATATTCAGTAACAATGGGGTACCCTAGTGGTAAGATATACTTGGCTTGTTCTTAATCTTAAAGAAATGCATTTGGCCTTTCAAAATCATGTATGAAAATAGCTGTAATTTTTTGTACAAGACCTTTATCAAGTTGAAGATGTTTCCTTCTATTCTTAATTTATTTAGAGTTCTTTTTATGAATGGATGGGTATTAAGTTTGCCAAATACTTTTTCAGCAGCTATTAAGATCATAGTTTCACACTGTTAATATGAATTTTATTGATTGATTCACCATGATAAACCATGACTGCTTTCTTGGAATAAAACTATCTTAGTCATGATGTACTGTGTTTTTTATATTTTGTTGGACTTGATTTGTTAAAAATTAGTTACAGATTTTTACATCTATCTTCATAAAGCATGTTCATCTTTCACCTTATTTTCTTGTGATATCTTGGTCTGGTATTGTTACCAGAGTAATACTGCCTTCATAAAATAAATTGGAAGTCCCTTCATTTCTTCTGCTGGAAGATTTTCTGTAGATTAAGTTTTAATAGACTTCACCAGAGAAGCCCTCTGAGTGTGGTATTTTCTTTGAAGGGAGATTTTCTCTACAAAATCATATATATATATATGAATATATATAATATATTCACATTATCTATTTTCTTTCTTGAGTATATTTGGTAGTTTATATCTTTCAAGAAGACTGCCTCTTTATCTCTGAATTGTGGAATGTATGGCATAAAATTATTTGTTCATAGTATCACCTTATTATCCGTTTAATGCCTGTAATATAAGTAAGGATTCCTCCTCTTACATTCCTGATATTGGTAATATATCTCTTTCTTTTTTAACTAATAACTTTGACTAGAGGATTATCAATCTTATTAACACTTCCTCAAAAAAGCATTTTATTTCTTTTTTTAAGATTTTATTTATTTTGAGAAGACAGCACAAGCACAGGGAGAGAGAGAAGCAGACTCCCCACTGAGCAGGGAGCCTGACATGGAACTCAATCCCAGGACTCTGGGAAAATGACCTGAGCCAAAGGCAGACACTCAGCCTACTGAGTCACCCCGGTGCCTAGCATTTGACTTTCTTAAATTCCCTAGTTTGTTTTATATTTCAGTTTTGTTCTTTTTATAATTATTTCGTTCCTTACTTTGTCTTTAATTTGTTCTTAATTTTCCATATTTTTTAAGGTATAAGTTTAGATCATAGATTTTGAGGACCTCTTTTTTTCCTTTTTTATAATTAATATATATTATTTGTTTTACAGGTACAGGTCTGTGATTCATCAGTCTTACACAGTTCACAGCACTCATCATAGCACATACCATCCCCAATGTCCATCAGTTTTGGTAGTTGATACATCTCTAGGAATGCATTTCTTCCAGATTGTCTAATTTGCTGCTGTTTAGTTACTCATAATATTTTCTTTTTTTTTTTTAAGATTTTATTTATTTACTTGATAGACAGAGATCACAAGTAGGCAGAGAGGCAGAGACAGAGAGAGAGAGGAGGAAGCAGGCTGTCCGCAGAGCAGACAGCCCAATGCGGAGCTCGATCCCACGTTGGGATCATGACCCGAGCTGAAGGCAGCGGCTTTAACCCACTGAGCCACCCAGGTGCCCCACTCATAATATTTTCTTATAATTGTTTGTATTTCTTTGGTGTTAGTTGTGATCTCTCCTCTTTCATTCGTGATTTTATTAACTTGGGTCCTTTCTCTTTTCTTTTTGATAAGTCTGGCTACAGGTTTATCAATCCTATTAATTCTTTCAGGAAACCAGCTCCTAGTTTTGTTGATCTCTTCTACTATTCTTTTGGTTTCTATCTCATTGATTTCTGCTCGGATCTTTATTATTTCTCTACTCCTGCCGGGTTTAAGCTTTATTTGTTGTTCTTTCTGCAGCTCCTTTAGGTGTACGGTTAGGTTGTATACTTGAGACCTTTCTTATTTCCTGAGAAAGGCTTGGATTGCTATATACTTTCCTCTTAGAACTGCCTTTGCTGCATCCCAAAGATTTTGAACAGTTGTGTTTTTATTTTCATTTGCTTCAATGAATTTTTTTAATTCTTCTTTAATTTCCTGGTTAACCCATTCATTCTTTAGTAGGATGCTCTTTAGCCTTCTATAGCCTTTAGAACATAAGTGTTCTAGTATTTGAGTTCTCTCCAACTTTCCTCTTGTGACTGAGTTCTAGTTTCAGAACATTTTGGTCTGAAATATCCAGGGAATGATCCCAATCTTTTGGTATCAGCTAAGACCTGATTTGTGACCCAGGATTATTAGTATTTTTCCAAGCTTTCTATATACTTACTGATTTTCTGTCTATTTGTTCTATACATTAATGAATGAGAATTAATAACATATGTGACTATAATTGTGTATGTATGTATTTCCTTTTTTAATCACTTATTTATCTTTTTTCCCTTCATGTATTTTCAGCCTTTATAATGTGGTGCATATACATATATTCTGAATTGTATTGTCCCTTGATCAGTTTATCCTTTTGCTATTACAGAATATTCTACATTATTTCTGGTAATATTCCTTGCTTTAAGTCTATTTTTAAAAATATGACTACTCCACTGTTTCCTTTAATTTTTACTATATCTATGTCTTTATGTCTTAAATGGGTTTCTTAAACATAGCAAAGAGTTGAGTATTGCTTTTTTAAATTCATTTTGATCATCTCTGCCCTTACTTGTCATGTTTAGATGATTTACATCTAATGTAATTATTAATCTAGTTGGATTAAAATCTACCATCCCATTATTTGTTTTCTCTGTGTCTTACTGTTAACTATTCTTCCTTTTCTGCTTTATTTTAAATAAATTAGTGGTTCTTCAAGATTACATTTTATTTTTGACTTATAGCTAATTAGCTATACCTCTTCAATTTGTTATTGCCTTTAGTTATTGTTCTAGGTTTTAAAATATGCTTTTTGTTACCACAGTCTACATTTAAATAATATTGGAATTGTTTAAATAACAAATTCCATTTAAAAGTATAAGAATCTCATAATGCTATGCTTCCATATTCTTCCTCTTTTCTTTCTATTTCTACATTTCTACATTTTATTTCTAGAGATATTATAAATTCCATAATACATTTTTATCCCTTTTGCTTTAAACAATAAATTACCAGGGCACCTGGGTGGTTTAGTTAGTGAAGCATCTGCCTTCAGCTCAGGTCATGATCCCAGGGCCCTGGGATAGAGCCCTGAATCAGACTCCCTGCTCAGCAGAGAGTTTGCTTCTCCCTCTCCCTCTGCCGGCTGCTCTGCCTACTCGTGCTCTCTCTTTGTCAAATAAACAAATAAAATCTTAAAAAATATATTTAAAAAATAATAAATTATCTTTTAAAGGGACTTAAAAAGAAGAAAATATATTTTTATACAAACTTACTTTTTGCCCATTTTGGAGCTCACCATTCCTTTATGTAGGGCCAATTTTCCATCTGATTTAATTTTGCTTTTTGCCTGAAAAACTCCTCTTAACCCTTCCAAAATTCAGGCCTACTGAAAAAAAAAATTCTCTTAGCTTTTCTTTCTCCATAAAAGTCTTTAATGCACTTTCATATTTGAAAAAAATTTTTTGAAAAATATTTTTAACGGAATATAGAATTTTAGGCTGATAGTGTCTTTCTTTCTGGAGAAGCACTTGTTACCTTAAGTAAAAACAACAAAACTAAAGAGACATATATGGCTAATTAGCCAAGAATGAAGATAAGGTGGAATTCTTTTAAAAAGTCATTTTATACAAAATAAAGCAGGAAAAGAGAAAAATAAATAAATAAGATATCCATAGCAAACATATACCAAAATGGTAGATTTCAACCCAATCATACTGATAATTGCATTTAATTGTCTAAAAATTACTATTTAAGGGCAGAGATTATCAGATTAAATTTTAAAAAGCAAAACTCAATTACATCTTGCCCATAAGAAACTCATTTTGAATATAAAGATACAACTATATCCTTAGAAATGGATGGTAAAAGATATACCACGCAAGAACGGAAGTATTTAGTACTTTAAAACTATGGCTCAATTGTATTCTAGCTTGATAGCTTTTATTGAGATGGCTACATAATTTTTATTTTTGTCCTTCTGTATATATGTGTCTTTTTCCTCTGGATGTTTTTAATATTTTCTTTTTATCACTAGCTTTTTATCCATTTAATAGTGTGGCTTGATGTGGCTTAATGTTTCTTCTGTTCAGGATTTGTAAGTCTTCAATCTGTGAATTTATACTTTTCATCAAATTATGAAATTTTAGGTCATTTTTCTTAAAATCTTCTTTGTGGTTCCCAACCCTCTTCTCTTTCTGGGACTCTAATTCTACACATATCAATCTCTCGGGTATTTTCCACAACTCACTGAAGTTCTGTACACTTTATCTCTCTGGTCTTCATTTTAGATCATTTCTACAGTTATATATACACACTCAATGATCTCTATTGTCAAGAGCAGATAATTTAATTTAATCATTAAAGAAATTACTGAATAGGCAATTAGCTCTGAGAGGGCATTTCTGTAAATGATTAACATAACCAGAATATGCAGCACATTTTATGAAAGAGTGATTCAAGAAAGACTCAAAAGAGATTAGATACTAAACTGGGATTGTAGCACAGAAAATTGAAAGAACCAAAGTGTGAAGTAGGTATTTTAAAGGGAAATGTATAAACTTTAGAGTATATAAAGATACCAAAAAGAGAGATAAGTTGAGATGAAGTTGTTTCAAGTTTTAGTGTCCAGGAAAATAATGCTATCAATTAGGAGATATAAACTTTAGGTGAGGAGTGATGAAATTATTTTTAGACTGATTATAGATTATATGAGTATAATAAGAATCCTGGAAGAAATCAGATATAAATAACTGAAGCTCAAGTGAAAAGTCAACCCTAGAGATATGTATATATTTAGCCACAATTAGCATATTTGAACCAAAAATAAAAGAATTGATCAATTCTCTATAAAAAAAAATCTGTACTAAGAAAAAGCACAGTAAGTTGGGGTCTGGATCTTTATAAATAAGCTTAGGAAGAAAAGGAGAGGAAGAAGTCTAAAAAGCAACAGAAATGAAGGAATAGTTCAAAAAATTAAAGGGGATGCAGAATAGCTTATAGTCATAAAAGCTGGTAGAAAAGTTATTAGGGGATGAGACTGAGTTTCAATATTACAAACTTCTGCAGAAACTTAAAGAATAAATAAGAACCAAAAAAATGACATCTTAATGATACTCAAGAAGGACAGCCAAATTAACAGTAGTAATGTTCACTCATCAGACAGAAAGAAGTCAGGCGGGAAGAAATATACTTACAGGACTCTAAAGTACCCCAACATTCTCTGACAACCAAGGAAAAGGGGTAACAGCAAAGTGCCATAAAAGGTATGCTTTAAATTAGAGTGCTTTAACATTAAAATTTCCACAAAACAAGTCCACATCAAAACATCATCATTGAGTATAATAAACAAAACTTCTGATCCTAATCTCAGCTTGGGTCTCCACAAAAAAAAATTTTTTTAACTTTAAAAAAACATAAAACTAAAGTTACAATTAAAACATAACTACAGACAGTCTCTAAATTTTAAAATCAAAATAATAAGGTATCCAAAAAGTAGAATTCACATTTGTCCTTCAACCATTTGTAAATGTATTTCAAATAAATCTAACTCCGTAATTCTATTCAGATCTCTCTATGGTCTATTAAATCAAGCATGTTGAGCAACAGGAAGTAAAGTAAGTTCTTTCATAACTAGTATCCATAACACCACACCTCATACAGGTTTCTTCAACCATCCTCCCTTTACTATTATTGGCAAACCCACACTTTAAGAATATCTGCATTTTAAGAATCTAAAAAATGTATCCCCATATCATTTGTTCAGGAGTTTGAGAAATATTCTCTTTTAAAACTCATGCACAATAATTGAATTAACTAATGTCCTAATTTTTTATTTAAAGGCAGATATTTTTAGTGATAAACTGTTAATATGTGTCACAAACATTTGAAATTATAGAACTGTTTTCACTGCTGGAATCTGTTGTATGTTTACATAGGAACAATGACAAAACTCAAAAGCCTTTATAATCTTGTATGAAATTAATTCCAGTTACAAAAAGTCAGACAGCCTTAATGTGTCCAAGGCAAAGAAAGAGAAAAACCATTTTCAGTTTTTACTTCTTGGTGTCTTGTCCTGGCTATTCCTATAAACACCACTGTACTTCATAATATATGGTATAATTTAAAAATTTAAAAATTCAAGAGAACTGAAACTTACTGGAAATAAAAAGTAACTAAATAATAAATAAAAATTAAGAGGATTGCTAGATACAAGATAAGAAAACAGTAATTAATTTGCTTCTTAACAACAACAAACAATGCAAACATTTAGTAAAAAACAGCTACTATATCAGAATTTATTTGTTCTGAAAGAAAAAGAAAACAAAATTACAGTGACTTAAACAAAGTAAGGTTAATTTTTCTCACATGTCAAAAACTCGGGAAGTGAGCAGTCATGTGATTCAGCTATTTTACAATGTCAGCAAGTACCTGAGGGCTTTTATCATCAGGCTGCCATGTTTTTATACGTATGTTTTGTCATTTCTTATTCACAGAATAGGTGAAGTATCTCTAGGCACCATGACTTCATACCTGCATCACAAACAGGAAGAACAGGAAAAGGATATCTGCCTAATAATTACTCCATTGGACTGTGCCATTGGCCAGAACTAGGTCATATGGCTAACTCAAGTTGCAGGACTATGAATTGCTACTAAGAGGAGAGGACTCAAGAAGGCAGAGGAGTAGCAGACTGAGATGACATCAGGTCACAGGAGTTCACCTAGATAGTTATCAAACCATTCTGAACACCCACAAACCCAACAGGAGATCAAAGAGAAGAAGAGAAGCAATATTAGAAACAGAAAATCGACCACTTTCTGAAAGGTAGGACGTGCAGAAAAGTGAATCCAGAGCAACGGGAAGACAGACCACAGGGGGTAGGGGCAAGCTCCCAGCAAGTGGTGGAGCAATGAAGCACAAAATCAGAACTTTTAATAGTCTGCTCCACTGAGGGACATTGCTCCAGAGGCTAACCAGGGTGGAGGCCTCACGTGGACAGCGTGGTCTCAGGTCTCACAGGGTCACAGAAGGATCGGGGGTGTCTGACTGTAGCAGAGCTCGCAGGTATCAGAGCAGGGAAGCTGGCTATACAGAAGGAGCCAAGAAGTGAGTGCTCAGCTTGCGGTTACCTTAAACTGTGATCCATGGCACATTCAGACCACTGCTGTTTGAGCATGGACCCCACAAGTGGCAGATCCAGGGAGACTCACCTTCCTTCTCTGGAGACAGGAATCTGCTGGGTTTGGAGACTCCAAACAGGACTGAGTGCCAAAGACAGAAACACTCAGCCACAGGCCAGGTGAGTTGGGGGCACAGCTGGAGACCAGGGAGACAGGAGTGATTAAGTGCTTTTCTCCAAGGACACACTAAGGAATGGGGCCCTCAGCTCTCTGCTCCTCTGGGACAGAGACTGGGAGGCTTCCATGTTCATTCCCATCCCCCAGAGATCTATGGAAAGCGTTCAGGGAACAAAAGCTCCCAAGAGTGAACCCAAGCAGGGCCCATAGCTGGGCCCATAGCAAGGACAGAACAATTCAGCCTCGGGCAAAGACATTTGAGAATCACTACAACAGGCCCCTCCCCCAGGAAATCAGCAAGAACATCCAGCCAAGACCAAGCTCACTGATCAAGAAGAACAGTGGAATTCCAGAAGAGGGGAAAGCAAAGCATGGAATTCATGGCTTTCTGCTCATGATTCCTTAGTCTTGCAAAGTTAATTAATTCTTTTTAATTTTATTTTTTTCTTATTCTAATTGTTTTAACTTTTCCTCTTTCCTCATTTAATGTTCTTTAACTAGTTTACCTTAACAATACCTTTCTAAAAAAAATTTTTTTAAACCTTCATTATTATAGTCATATCTTATCCTTCATTGTATCTAACTTCATATTTTCTATATGTATAGAGATTTTTCCTCTAAAAAATTTTTGGGATACAATTTCTTCTAATAGATCAAAATAAACCCTAAATCTAGCACAGGGCTTTGTTCAGTCTCCAGCCTGAGCAAATTCAAACCAACTTATCAATTCCTTTTTTAGATTTTTAAAAATTTTAATCCTTACAATCATATTCCATCCCTTCATCGTTTTTACCCTTATATACATATATCGTTTATACCCTATATATATATACACACACACATATATGTGTGTGTATATATATATGGGTATATTTTATATATATGTGTGTGTGTATACATATATGTGTATATATATGTGTATATATATATGTGTGTATATATATATACACAATG
>ML109886.1:0-60561 GCA_003697995.1 Taxidea taxus jeffersonii | reverse complement strand
ATATATATATACACATATATATATATATACACAATGTGTATATATAAGTTTCTCTTTCTTTAAAAAATTTTTATTGTATTTTAATATGTAATTGTAATATTGTAATTGTAATATTGTAAATTTTATTGTATATATATATATACACATTGTGTATATATATATACACACATATATATATACACATATATATATATATACACAATGTGTATATATAAAAGTTTCTCTTTCTTTAAAAAATTTTGGGAGATAGTTTCTTCTAAGAGACCAACATACACCCAAAATCAAATGGGTGGCTCTGTTCTATTCACCAATCTAATATATATTTTTTTCTTTAAATTTATTTTAAACTTCTTTTCACCCCCTTTCCTCTCTCTCTGATGTGGGGTCTCTTCTGATTTGGTTAGCATACTTTTTCTGGGGTCTTTGCCATCCTTTTAGTGTTATATTCTCTCATTCATATATATAATTATCTGGATAAAATGACAAGGCGGAAAAACTCACCACAAAAAAAAAAAAAAAAGAACAAGATGCAGTACTGAAGGCTAGGGACCTAATCAATACGAACATTGGTAATATGTCAGATCTAGAGTTCAGAATGACAATTCTCAAGGTGCTAGCTGGGCTCGAAAAAGGCATGGAGGGTACTAGAGAAACTCTGTCAAGAGAAATAAAAGCCCTTTCTGGAAAAATAAAAGAACTAAAATCTAACCAAGCTGAAATCAAAAAAGCTATTAACAAGGTGCAATCAAGAATGAGGGCTCTAACTGCTAGGAAAAATGAGGCAGAAGAGAGAATTAGTGATATAGAAGACTAAATGACAGAGAATAAAGAAGCGGAGCAAAACAGAGACAAACAACTACTGGACCACGAGTGGAGAATTCGAGAGATAAGTGACACCATAAGATGAAACAATATTAAAAAAAATTGGGATTCCAAAAGAAGAAGAATGAGAGAGGGGTCAGAAGGTATACTGGAGTGAATTATTGTAGAGAATTTCCTTAATATGGCAAAGGGAACAAGCATCAAAATCCAGGAGGCACAGAACCCCTCTCAAAGTCAATAAAAGTAGTTCCACATCCTGTCATTTAATAGTGATACTTACAAATCTTAGTAACAAAGAGAAATTCCTGAAGGCAGCCTGGGACAAGAAATCTGTAACAAACAATGGAAAAAATATTAGATTGGCAGCAGACTTATTATTATTCACCACGACCAAGTGAGATTTATTCCAGGGCTGAAAGGTTGGTCCAACACCCACAAATCAATCAATGTGATACAATACATTAATAAAAGAAAAAACAAGAACCATAGGATACTCTCAATAGATGCTGAAAAAGCATTTGACAAAGTACAGCATCCTTTCTTGATCAAAACTTTTCACAGTGTAGGCATGGAGGATACATGTCCCAATGTCATCAAAGCCATCTATGAAAAACCCAGAGCAAATGTCATTCTCAATGAAGAAAAACAGAGAGCTTTTCCGCTTAGGTCAGGAACATGGCAGGGATGTCCATTATCACCACTGCTATTTAACATAGTACTAGAAGTCCTAGCCTCAGCAATCAGATAACAAAAAGAAATTAAAGGCATCCAAATCAGCAAAGAAGTCAAACTATCACTCTTTGCAGATAATATGATACTTTATGTGGAAAACCCAAAAGACTCCACTCCAAATCTGATAGAACTTGTACAGTCAAGTTTTAGGATATAAAATCAATGCACAGAAATCAGTTCAATTCAATATTCCAACAACAAGATAGAAGAAAGATAAATTAAGGAGTCAATCCCATTTACAATTGCACCCAAAACAATAAGATACCTAGGAATAAACCTAACCAAAGAGGCAAAGTGTCTATACTCAGAAAACTATAAAGTACTCATGAAAGAAACTGAGGAAGACACAAAGAAATGGAAAAATGTTCCATGCTCCTGGATTGGAAGAACAAATATTGTGAAAATGTCTATGCTACCTAAGGCAATCTACACATTTAATGCAATCCTTATCAAAATACCATCAATTTTTTTCAATAAATGGAACAAATAATCCTAAAATTTATATGGAACCAGAAAAGACCCCAAATAGCCAGAGGAATGTTGAAAAAGAAAGCCAAAGTTGGTGGCATCACAATTCCAGACTGCAAGCTCATTACAAAGCTGTCATCATCAAGACAATATGGTACTGGCACAAAATCAGACATACAGATCAATGGAACAGAATAGAGAGCCCAGAAATAGACCCCCAACACTATGGTCAACTAATCTTTGACAAAGCAGGAAAGAATGTCCAATGGAAAAAAAAAAAAAAAAGTCTCCTCAACAAATGGTGTTGGGAAAATTGGATAGCCACATGCAGAAAAATGAAACTGGACCATTTCCTTACACCACACACAAAAATAGACTCCAAATGGATGGAAGACTTCAATGTGAAACAGGAATCCATCAAAATCCTTGAGGAGAAGACAGGCAGCAACCTCTTCGACCTCACCCACAGAAACTTCTTCCTAGAAACATTGCCAAAGGCAAGCGAAGCAAGGGCAAAATGAACTATTGGGGCTTCATCAAGATCAAAAGCTTTTGCACAGCAAAGGAAACAGTCAACAAAACCAAAAGACAACTGACAGAATGGGAGAAGTTATTTGCAAATGACATATCAGATAAAGGGCTAGTATCCAAAATCTATAAAGAACTTATCAAACTCAACACCCAAAGAACAAATAATTCAATCAAGAAGTGGGCAGAGGACATAAACAGACATTTCTGCAAAGAAGACATCAGATGGCCAACAGACACATGAAAAAATTCTCAACATCACTCTTCATCAGGGGAATACAAATCAAAACCCAGTGAGAAATTACCTCACACCAGTCAGAATAGCTAAAAATAACAAACCAGAAAATGACAGATGCTGGCGAGGATGTGGAGAAAGGGGGACCCTCCTACACTGTTGGTGGGAATGCAAGCTGCTGCAGCCACTCTGGAAAACAGCATGGAAGTTCCTCAAAAAGTTGAAAATAGAGCTACCCTAGGATCCAGCAATGGCACTACTAGGTATTTACCCTAAAGATACGAATGTAGTGATCCAAAGGGGCACATGCACCCAAATGTTTATAGCAGCAATGTCCACAATAGCCAAACTATGGAAAGAACCTAGATGTCCATCAACAGATGAAGGGATGTGGTGTATATATACAATGGAATACTATTCAGCCATCAAAAGAAATGAAATCTTGCCAGTTGCAACACCGTGGATGGAACCAGAGGGTATTATGCTGAGCAAAATAAGTTAATCAGAGAAAGACAATTATCATATGATCTCCCTGATATGAGGAATTTGAAAGGCAGAGTATGGGATTTGGGGGATAGAGAAGGAAAAAATGAAACAAGATGGGATCGGGAGGGAGACAAACCATAAGAGACTCAATCTCACAAAAAAAACAGGATTGCTGGGGGAGAGGTGTAGGAGAGGGTGGTTGGGTTATGGACATTGGGGAAGGTATGTGCTATGGTGAGTGCTGTGAAGTGTGTAAGCCTGACGATTCACATACATGTACCCCTGGGGCTAATAATACACTATATGTTAATTTTTTTTAATTAAAAAATTAAAAGAATTGCTACCAGATTAACCAATACACAAAGCCTTCCACAGACGCTTTTTAAAGCTCATCAAAAATATATAAGGTAACTAGAAATACAATTTAATAAATTACATGCAATAATGCAATGGCGAAATTAGTAATTTATTCAAAGATATAAAAGAAGACTTAAAAACCTGGAGAGCTATATTTAGGAATAGAAAGAATCAGTAACAGTAGCAATCATCCCCTCCTAAAGTATAAATTAATGGAATTCTAACCAAAATTACAATTTTTGTAGAAATTCAATGTTATCATAAATTTTACCAACTTTAGTTATATCTGGTTACCTATAGAGATAGATGTAAAGAGAAAGGGGTAGAAAATGTGTCTTTGTTTATATCTATAATATTTCATTTAGTTAAGAGAACTACTTTTGAACATTTAGCATTAAGTGAGAAATAAATCTGTATTGTGTTAGACCATATGATTTTGGAGCACTTTGTTAATGCAGCATAATTGGTATATATGACTAATATGGAAAGACATAAACAGTGAAGGTAAATAAATTATGAATTAAAATTAAAATGTGTAAAAATGTTAGCCCAACTTTTATATGAAATAAAATAGATATGAATCCATGTATAAAATGGAAAACAAAGTAACAAGCATGTTATACCTTAAACTTTACACAAATATTACCATTTTATCAGTTAATCAAATCTTTATTAAAAGGAATTTTCTGATATGCAGTTATTAACCCTGATAAGTTATGAATTGGTTAAAAAAAATAAAGGCATCATGCAATTATCACATGAGGTTAGATTGCATTCATGACTAATAGGCCAAGGATATATGATCTTATTGGAAGGAATATGGCCACAGAAAGCAGGACCCAAGGCAGCATAATGGAGTTCAAAGTTCACCTTTGCTCAGGGTGAGATGAAGAAACAGCAGTAGTAGCTGTTAGCAATAGTATGAGCATGGATTCTGAGAAACTGAATGCTTGCTATATGCCATCAGTGTTTTACCCCTCCAAAAGAACTTACACTAATCATGTCTTTACTCCTCCATTTTCCTCTAACCCTCACCCATTTAAAAAATAGGAACTTTTCGTTCTTACATTAAACAGCTTTGACAAGACTATATCCACATCTAAGGAAGAAAATAGAGTCAGTACACAGGGGTCCTTGATCAGTATCCTTTCCTCTAACTTTCTAGATAAAGTTCATTTGTCCTCAATTCACCCACTGACTCAGAACCTTAAGTGGGTGGTTTTTATGTGTATTATGAGACTCATTTTAGACCTAAAGATACCTGCATATCAAAAGTAACAGGGTGAAGAAACATTTATGACCAAAATGGCTGTCAAAAGAAAGGTGGAATAAAAATATTTATGTTGGACAAACTAGAATTTTTTGTTCTTGTATTGTTTTTATCTTGATTTGGTATCAGGGTAATACTGGCCTCATAGAATGATTTTGAATATGTTTCCTTTATTCCATTATTTGTAAAATTTTGATAAAGACTGCCCATTTTTTTAAGGTTTGGTAGAATTCATCAATGAAACCATGTAGTCTTAGGTTTTTCTGTGCTGGGAGATTTCTGATTCCTAATTCAACTTTCATTCTTATTACTGGTCTAGGAAGATTTCCTGTTTCTTAGATTCAAAATTCATGATTCAATCTTGGTAACTTGTGCTTTTTTAGGAATTACCTAAGTTTTTTTCTAAGTTATCTCATTTGTTAGTTTATAATTGTTTATAGTAATCTGTTATCACACTATGTTTTTCTGTGGTATCTATTGTATTGTTTTCTCTTCCATTTCTCATTTTTTAGGGTTTTTTTCTTAGTTAATGTAGTTAAAGGACTGCCAATTTTGGTTTTGGGGTTTTTTTTGGCAAAACTGGTCATTACTTTCAATGTTATATTACAGTTCATTCTGCTATTTTATTTATTTCTAATTTTTATTATTTCTTCTCCTACTAAATTTCAGATAAGTTTCTTCTTTTCTAGTTCCTTGTAGTATAATGCTAAGTTGTTTATTTGAACTTTTTTAAATGTAAGCATTTATAACATAAATGTTAAAAATATAATTACCATATGATCTAGTAATTACACACAGAAAATGAAAACACTAATTCAAAAAGATATATGCACCCCTACATTTAATGCAGCATTATTTACAATAGCCCAGATATGGAAGCAACCCATTTTCATCAATAGATGAATAGATAAAGAAGTGGTTATACATATACAATGGAATATTACTTGGCCATAAAGAATGAAATCTTGTCTTTTGCAACAACATGGAGGGATCTAAAGGGTATAATGCTAAGTGCAATCAGTTAGTTAGAGAAAGACAAACATATTATTTCACCAATGTGTGAAATTAAAGAAAAAAAAAACAAATGAACAAGGGAAAAGAGACAAAAAACAGACTTTTAAATATAAAGAACAAAGTGGTGGTTACCAGAAGGGAGGTGGGGGGGTGAAATAGGTGAAGGGGACTAAGAGTACATTTATCATGATGAGCACTGAGCAATGTATAGAATTGTTGAATATCTATATTGCATACCTGAAACTAATATAACACTGTGTGCTAATTATACTAGAATTTAAAACTAAATTAATTTTTTAAAAATTCACCTTGCTCATGTTATTTTGGGAATTGTATTTAAGCTTTAGTTGATATAGCTGACTAGCAAAGCTGGTAAGAAAAATAATCTTAGTATGAAAAAAAAAAAAACCTATGGAATAAAATAAGTAAAACAAAAGCAAAAACCAGTATAGAATCAGATCACAAGTCACCATTCCTCCCATCTAATACAGTAATCAAGAAAGAGGTATACATGGGACGCTTGGGTGGCTCAGTTGGTTAAGCAGCTGCCTTTGGCTCAGGTCATGATCCCAGCCTCCTGGGATCAAGTCCTGCATCGGGCTCCTTGCTCAGCAGAGAGCCTGCTTCTCCCTCTGCCTGCCATTCTGTCTGCCTGTGCTCACTCTCTCTGACAAATAAATAAATAAAATCTTTAAAAAAAAGAAAGAGGTATACATACTATACTGTAGGTGAGGGTGCAGAGGATGGACATTCTCACATACTGTGAGAGCATTCTTTGGTGTAATAACTCAGGAATCAATTTTATTTTATGGATCAAACTTTTAAATATTCACATTTTCAGCTAAAAATTCTACTTATATTGGCTTATCTTAAGGAAATAATAACACACAGATTCACTGCAAAATAATTTGTAACAAGAAAAAAACTGAATACAGCCTAAACAAGCCAACAAGATGACATATTAAGTAAGTCATGAAACATCCATATAGTACAATTCTTAAAACCACTTAAAGTATGTAATAAAAGACTACTGAAGAATGAGAATATGTCCATGATGTTTTTATTAAGTAAGAAGTCAGGTTATAAACAGTATAGCTGGTATAATCTCAGTTCTGTAAAACATACATATGTATATACACATTCATACCTAAACACTTAGACATACATTCATAAAGACTAAATAATATACACTTTTTCAAAAGTCACCTATCTCTGGACAATAAGCACCTCAGCAGTTTTATTTAGGCTTTTATTTGAGTAGGACATACCAAAGTTCCCAAAGAACATGCTAGAAAAGTTCTTTGTCACTAGTTCTTATTTTGCTGAGTGAAGTACTCCAGCTGAGGGGAAGGATCCCAGTACTAAAGGCAATAAAAGGATATTTCATGGGGGAGTTTATAGGTGTGGCTTGTGGAGAAAGAAGAGGACAAAAAGATAGCAGGAGAAACAAGGGAAAGAAGAAAAAGTTATTTTAGGAAGTTTTGCATTGTGGTATGCAATTAAACTGTTCTGCTATTATCTCGAGAATTTCAGTAAATGCTGCAGCATTTGACAATACTTTTAGAGTTGGCTTTGTGGTAGGGCTTGAGGAAAATGTTGCTTATTGGATTTGTTGATTTGTTTTGATGTAAGTTTTGGAGATGCAACAAAATGATGAGCCTGGCCTCTGGAGTAATATTTTTATTTCATATAGAAGATCAGGCCAGGCCCACATAGCAAAGCCAATCTTTGGACATCGATTCAAGAGGAAAAGGAATGGGTGGGGTATAAATATCACTAAGCAAAATACTCATCTTGATATCCAAGCCATGGTGGATCAGGCAGTGAAAACTCACACAAAAGGTGATAGAAAGCAGACACTCAAATAGGAAAAGCAGTTGACACTGGTGATAGCCAACAATAGATGTCAAGAACAAAGTTACTGAAAGACTCTGGTTCTACGTAAGAAACTCATCTCACTTCAGTGTAAGGTAAGAACTTGAAACCATATAACTAAAGTACTAATCAGCAGCCCATCTGGAGGGTCCAGAATACATGACAGAAGCCAAAGAATTTTGGTGTAATTTTGAAAAGAAAACAAAATCATTTGGAGGCCAGGGTGTCAAAAATAGAGGGCAACATGAACTTAAACTTAGCCAATTAGTTATTTATACAGTTCTTATGAAGATCCTCTGACTTATGTAAGTATTGTACCTAGAATATAAACTAGGGCTAAGCCTAAACCTGAATAGGGGGTAGAGTAGTAGCAGATTTCTTTAAATGTGAGTCTTGAAAGCCAGTTAAACTATTACACTTCTCATTTATCATGAATTTCTAAAGCCAAAAAACTTAAAGGTCAAACTTCATCTCAAAGATATTGAAATACTAAAAACAAATAAATTGCCAATTATCTCAAGATTGTAGAGTGCTCTTGTAATTTATGCTAACCAGAACATTTCTATAAAAGTAACAAGACTTTGCTGTGTGCCCCATCCTCAGCAAGAGAGATACATGAAATACAGGACCTGAGGAGTTAAACTGAGCCTCATACAAGACTTCAGATACAGTTACAAAACACAAGAACTTTCTTAATGGAAAACAGAAAAAAATAAAGATTGGTTTAGCTATTGGCAAGGTTCAAATAGAACACCTCACCAATAATCTTATCCCTGTTTTATCTTGAAAGCATACCAATGAAAACATGGAAGAAAGAAAAACTACCATGTTGTATTGACATTAATTCAGAATGTACTTATGTCCCACATTATGCAACTTCCAGTCTGAGCTCTGATTCTTGGGAAACCTAGAACTGAGAAAATGCATCTAAATTTACTATGAAGACCTTCCAGTTCTATGCCATGTAGCACCAAAAGAGAACAAAGAAGCTCATAGGTCTTAGATTTCCCATATTTGAAAAACAGGATGGTTTTTCATGTGATACTCTAATAAAATATAAAGCTCTATATTCTGTGACTAAAATCAACAACACAAGAAAAAACAGATGCTGGCAATGATGTGGAGAAAGGGGACCCCTCTTGCACTCTTGGTGGGAATGCAAACTGGTACAGCCACTCTGGAAAACAGTATGGAGGTCCCTCAAAAAGTTAAAAATAAAACTACCACTTTTTCTTTCTTTGCTGTGAACTACCCTACAAGCCAGCAATCACACTACCAGATATTTACCCAAAGGATGCAAAAATACTAATTCAGAGGGATACATGCACCTCAATCCTTATAGCAGCATTACATACAACAGCAAAATTATGGACATAGCCCAAGTGTCTTGACTGACAAGTGGATAAAAAAACATGTGTATATATACATGTATACATAACATGTTTACATATATGTATACATGTTTATATATAAACATTATTCAGCCATAAAAAGAATAAAATCTTGCCATTTGCAATAACATGGATGGAGCTAGAAGGGTATTATGCTAAGCAAAATAAGTCAGTCAAAGAAAGATAAATACCATGTGATTTTACTCAGATGTGGAATTTAAGAAACAAAACAAAGGGGAAAAAGGCGGGGGGAATCAAGAAACAGACTTCTTAACTATAGAGAACCACCTGATGGTTGTTTACCAGAGGGAAGTAGGTGGGATGGGTGAAATAGGTGATGTGGATTAAGGAGTGCACTTTTGATAAGCACCAGGTGATGTATGGAAGTGCTGAATCACTATATTGTACCTGAAACTGAATCACTATATTGTATACTATATGCTAATTAAAAATAAAATAAAATAATAAAATGAAATGAAAGCAACACATATGTCAAAAAAAAAAAAAACTCTATACTCTGCAATGGGATATTGGCTATATAAGAAAATGCACTACTTACAAGTGCACTTGTAAGTGCAAACTATGCAAGATTATGATTCAAATCATCTGAATTCATAGAGATTTTAACTGATAATTAAAAAGTGACCGTGATAAAAAGGCATGAAAAAGAAACTAAGATGTCAATGACTAATGCCTTAATAAAGTAAGTAACACTGGCACTAGCCAAAGAGGTCACCATGTTGCTGTGTAGGTACATCTGTGATATAATTCATTCAACTAAGCCATATGCAGTAGTCCCCATCCTTAGCTGTGGAAGATACATTCCAAGACCCCTAGTGGATGCCTGAAACTGTAAATAATATCAAACTCCATATATACTATTTTTTCATATGCATATATACCTGTTATAAAGTTTAATTTATAAATTAGACATAGAGATCACAACTATAACTAATAATGAAAAAACAATTATAACAATATACTAAAATAAAAGTTGTGTATCATCTGTTTCTCTCTCAAAATATCTTAATGTACTGTACTCACACTTCTTGTGATGAAGTGTGATGATGAAATGCCTACACAATGAGATGAAATGAGGTGGATGATGCATTGTGACAAGTGGTGATGAGGCATTGTGACAAAGTATTAGGCTACTACTGATCTTCTGACAGTACATCGAGAGGAGGATAATCTGTTTCCAAACTGTTAATGAACTCAGGTAACTGACACAATGAAAAGCAAAACCATGGATAAGAAGGGACTACCTTTATGAACTCCATATTACCCAAAAGAGAATTTTAGCAAGCCTAACCTGCAACTCACTTGAAGGGTACCCATTCAGACACCAATATTCCCGCTAACAGAAAAGCACATCCTCCTGCCCAGAAGGTCCAGCAGCACACATCTTATTCAGTCCTGATTCAGATTCCAGAAGATCAGTGCCACATATTTGGTCTGAGCTGGACACTGGTAGGAGATCCAAGAAACTAGAATCAACCCAAGAAAACAGTGAGAATAGCTATCATTTAGTGAATGCTTACCAAATGCCACGTACTGTACTAATCACTTTCCAGACTTTAGTCACTTATTCTTCACAAAATACTTTAAGGTGTGTATTACTAGTCTTATTTTACAGATGAGGACGCTGAAACCCATAGAACTGAGGCTACATATCCGACATCATATAGCTAATTAAAGAAATGAAACTATAATTTTAATGAGGTCTGTCTAATGACAGACTTCTTTCTATTACGACACTGTCTGGAATGATAAGAGTAGTTCCTAGTTTCCAGAGGTTCCAAGAGACTAATTATATTCAATCCCTTCAAGTTGATCCCAACCCTCAAAACCAATGTGCTATACAGCATGATGGCCACCCTGGAACAGAATCCCCTGTGAAATCTCCAGACTTCGTCACCAAACACGTTTCACATGAGTGGGATGATTTTTATAGCTAACTGACATCTTCTGTAATCAGGAGAGAAACTGAATAGGAGAAAAGAAAAAAAGGTGTGGGGTAGGGGAATAGATGGGGAAGGGAACTAAGAAAAATAACAAGAGGGCAAGGATAAAAAGGGAAAGGGAGAACCAGAAGCTGAGACAGACACAAAATTATTATTTGAAGGCTGTTACTCTGCTAAATGAAACCTGGGACTCCAGGGTCTTTGAAAAGTACGTGTGAAGAAATGAGAGACTTTTGCCAACAGACCCAGTAAAAATAAGCAGCTACAACAGTATAGCCCATTGTTTTGAACCTTCTTTTAGCCTACTAACTAAATTTAAACATGACAGCCAGTTTCATAAATTCCTTCCACTGCTTTTTTATTTGTTTTTTTATACAGTTTGAAATAAGAACTTTCTCTCTGTTCCCTTCCTCCATCTTTAAAATAAGTCCTAACAACAAATTTTCTTAGACCCCAGCATCACCAATACTCGAAATGCTTATACATGTCCAACTATGTTTCTAAGGGTCTTTGGGCTACATTTTTTTTCTGGTGATCTCTTTGTGACCTTATTTTGCTTCATTATTACTACTTTTACCTTCATCAAGCTATATTTAAGCAGTTTATCTAATAGTACTTATATTTTCTCCAGTAAAATTAAACAACTATGCCATGAACTTTAAAGCCAAGCCTTCGATATAACATTAATTTGATGTAGTTTTACTTTTGACTTCCAAATCACTTTAATAAACTATTTCCCTATTCTATTTGGACCAAGTAGTTAGTCATATCAGTATTACTCTGGCTGGCATGCTAGATTTCCTCACCATCCATCCTCTGGCATAACCACTGTGTCACATCATATAGCACCAAATTTGTATTTACCATTCACTAAGAGCCAACCACTGGTTCCATAATCATGGAAAGCTCCATAATCTCTTGTCTCATGTACTCAGGTTAAAGAATATTCTCTGAAAGACCTATGATACTGGGTCAATATTTTCCACCATAGATTCATACTATCCAATCTGAGCTAGGCTCCTCAATTTTTTTCAGAAATTCATCCCTCCATTCATACATATCAATATCTGTGCCAAACCTAATCCCAGGTACTAGAAATATAAGAGTAAATGAATCAGACAAAATCCCCACTGTTATGAGGCTTACAATTTATGAGAAAAAAGACAAAAGTATATAATATCAAGTAATGATAAGTGTTACGATGAAGCAGGAATCCATCTAAATTTAGTTCTCTAATATATTCCCTTTAGTGGCTCTCAGAATTCCTTTTCACTGTGCCAATATTTGCAATCCTATACACAATAGCAAACTATGTATTTTGCCTTATTATATAATCACTAAATCTCTATAGATAACCTCTCCTTCAATTTTTTATAGATAAGAGAAAGGCTAATCATCATTTATACTCTGGGCTCCTCTACAGCTCAAATTATCTGTACCTTCACCCACTGTCTTAGCGAAAATGTAAAAATAAACTCAACCCAAGTAAAGTTGCAAGTAAAAATAAACTCAACCCAAGCTGGTTTATCCAATAAAGGAAATTTATTGGCTATATAACTGAAAACTCTGTAAGTAATCAGGCTTTGGGTTCATGGCAAAATTTCCAGTTCTTTTTATTTTCTCTCCCCCCCCCTTTTTTAAAAATAGATTTTATTTATTTATTTGACAGAGAGAGAGACAGCAAGAGAGGGAACACAAGCAGGGGGAGTGGGAGAGGGAGAGGCAGGCTCTCCACTGAGCAGGAAGCCCGAGGAGGGGCTCTATCCCAGGACCTGGAGATCATGACTGAGCCACCCAGGTGCCCTGATTTTTCTCTATTCTCCCCTTTTGCATGTTTAAGCTTCATCCTGAAGCTGGCTTCCTTCAGCTAAAAGACAGCTTCCAATAGCATGCTTCCTCATTCACATCCTCAGAGTAAGAATGAGACACTTTTACAGTATCATAAAAAAAATCCTAAAAATCCTAAACTCTTTTTAACTACCACTGAAATATTACCAGGAAATGTCTTGAATGTGAACATTTCCAGTGGAGCAAAATGGAGGCTTATTATATAATATGAGAGCTAAATATCACTGGAGAGTACATGTAGATCTATATCAGATAAAATTTACATAAAATTTCAGTTAAGTCCAACTCCCAGAATTTGAGTTGCTTGCTCAGTTAAGTTTCTTGTACTTCCAGTAAGCTCTTTTACCAAAAGCAGGCAAGGAATATGGAATTTTTAATTAGTTGCTCTGTTTAATAGACATTTACCATCTATATTCCACATGACATAATAATAATCAAGGAATTAGAACATAATAACTACTTAATTATACTTAACTCTAATACTGTTATATACAATTCAATCATTATAGACCTTTAATATTTTACTGACTCTGATCATCACAATGGATAAAGAAGATGTGGTATATATACACAATGGAATACTATGCATCCATCAAAAGAAATGAAATCTTGCCAGTTGCAACACCGTGGATAGAACTAGAGGGTATTACACTGAGCGAAATAAGTCAATCAGAGAAAGACAATTATCACATGATCTCCCTGATATGAGGAATTTGAGAGGCAGAGTGGGGGATTTTGTGGTTTGGGAAGGAAAAAATGAAACAAGATGGGATTGGGAGGGAGACAAACCATAAGAAACTCTTAATCTCACAAAACAAACAGGGTTGCTGGGGGGAGGCGGGGTATGGAGAGGGTGGTTGGGTTATGGACATTGGGGAGGGTATGTGCTATGGTGAGTGCCATTAAGTGTGTAAGCCTGACAATTCACAGACCTGTACCCCTGGGGCAAATAATACATTACATGTTAATAAAAATAATAAAGAAAAAAAGAAAAGAATTACAATTTATTTTTTCATTTTAATTGGAATGAGAATTAGTTTGTTAGGAAAATCACTTACTCTTCATGGTATTATCCCAAATGTCCAACAACAATATTAATATTTTAAGGAAAACAGTGACCAGAAGATATAAAACAGAAATCAAAAATACCATTAAAAAACAGCTGAAAAAAATTTGTTTCTAGCAAAAGAATATTTAAGAACGTATGATGTTTATCTTAAAACAGGTAAAAATTTACATATATATATTATATATATATATATATATATATAATCATGTAGAAAGATTAAAACTTAGAGTAAAAGGTAAATTCAAGAGAGTGCCATATTTAGTCCACTGTGAGAAATACCTTTCAACTACAATTTCCCAAAAAGGGAATTAGCCACAAGGTTAGAAAGTTTTCCACCTCTGGAAATGTTTAAGAGCCATAAATGACATTTGTGTAGAGAATCAGTAATTTCAATTCTCAAGTTCTGTATTTCTATGTACCTCAAACTAAAATTTTAGTTACTCTGCTTCATACTCACAAAATAGGGCTATCTAAAATCTATCACAACTAAAATGGTTCATGTGGAGGGTAATCATATATAAAAAGAAATAAAGGAATCCCTAAAGTTTACACCCAAATGCTGCACAGTTTGCCTTTTTATTTCCTTTCTAGAACAGTACTCCTTGGGCTCATGCCTTGTATGTTAGATATAATCAATTTTTTCATGTATTATTTACAAAGTAAGTTACCATTTTCAAACAGGATAAAGTCATCTAGGACAAACCAGTTGCAGATGTACTTACTTATACTTTGAGTTGGCAAATCCAAGATGGCCTCTTCTTAGAGGAATAGCAACTGTTTATCAGCTACAGTTTTCATATTAATCTGAAACAAATTTTTCTACCATCATTTCCATTATGAAAGCTTTTACTTCTGCATTTAAATTATTTAAGACCAGTAGGCACAGGTTTTATGCAGGTTTTCTAAGAAGGGCTTCCATATCAGTGGTTGATGAAGTAATGTCTCTACATTCCATGGGCAGGATAGGAACAGTAACAATTTGTTTTATAACAACGGCTTAACTTGTTACACTGTCATAATATTTTTCATTCCATACCACAAATAGCCCTGATGGTGTGATATATGTATAGAATCAATGCTAACTCTATAGACCACATTACTATAGCAAAGGAGACACAGACTGGCAACTGTAACATACTTAATAATAGTGACTGCTAAACTAACCATGCTGTTTCCTTGCCTTTTTTTTACCAATTTTAACATTTTCAAAACTGAAAATATACCTCACAATCAACTAACCATTAAGAAATTTTAGCATTGCACCTACACATCTACCAAATATGTCCCTTACATAAATGGATGGTCAATTTTACAAAAAAGTAAATTGAAATAAAATCATTACAAGTATGCAAGAAAAGTTTGCCTCCATATTGTCTCTTTGAAGGGTCATGTCCACAACTGATTTAGGGAATTTAACTCATTAGCTTAAACAATTAGAAATTAATTGACCTGGGGAGTTGAAAGTAGCCCAAAAGCATGAATATTATACATCCTATCTTACATCAAGGACATTCAGACTCAATATTCCGTATTCCAGCATGGGACCAACCAGCCATTTAACATTATTTTACAATTAAACACAGAAACCAGTACACGGATATTATTCCTCTTCTTTGTCTTTATGCAGTATTGTTACTTGTTACTTGGTCACTTGAAAATATATAAAATGTATGTTTACTAAGAAATCCTTCACTAATTTATCTTTAAGTTTCTTACAATATTTCTCTTGTTATGCCACCTATATGCCTTAGGCTTTCAAACAACTTGACACAGAAAAGAATGATAAAGTTGGAAAGTCATATAGCCTACTAAATGCTTCATTACCTTTCAAGATTGGTAAATTGTGAATAGACTAGAAGAAAATGGAATTGGTTTTTCACTGCATTAAAAATAAATGACAGAGACTTCTTTTCCTCTTCTAGATTTCAAGTCCACAACCTTGAAGGAGAAAAAAATATGAGGAAGAGATTGAACAAATCCTGCTAAGACTACTGGAACTCCAAGCAGCCACTTTGCAATATGTTCTAACCTGAAAATAAACAGCTAAGAAAATTATGGAAGAATTCCCTGTCAGACTGCTTCTGGACTGCTGTGTTGAGTTCTTAAATACTGCTTAGTATTTAACAATTATGTTATGTTCTTCTTAAATACAAAACAATATTTAAGGACATCAATAAACCAGAATATATTCTGAGGTAAGTGTTTAGGTGGAAAAGTCATTTGAAACTATGTCAAGAGGAACTGTTGAAAAAAAATAAGACTGCTTAGTTTGAAGTAAGAAAAATCAGCAGAACAATAAAGAGCCATAATAAATATTTTCAATTCTGAAGGCGTTTTATGGGTAAGAGGGTTTGAAGTTTTGGTATATTAAGAAGTTACAGGGATACAAATTTATTTAGTTCAATAAGAGGAAAAGATTGGGGGTGCCTGGGTGGCTCAGTAGGTTAAAGCCTCTGCCTACGGCTCAAGTCATGATCCCAGGGTCCTGGGATAGAGCCCCACATCGGGCTCTCCGCTCGACGGGAGACTGCTTCCCCCACCCCCCCACCCCCTCTATGCCTGCCTCTCTGCCTACTTGTGATTTCTCTGTCAAATAAATAAATAAAATCTTTTAAAAAAAATTTTTTTTAAAAGGAAAAGATTGAAAACGCAGAAATGTTTGAAGATAAAACTTTGTACCACACAAGACTAGGAGGCTTTCTATTGCTGGATCGTTTCTGGTGTAAGCCGGATAATTACTTGGTGGAAATGTTGTGGAGGGAATTCAAGTAATTGGCTGATGAACATCTGAACTATATGAGTTTCAAAGTACTTTTCCCATATTAAGGTTCTGAACTCTAAAATAGAAATATTATACTCTCAGTGGTTTCACCATCTTCCCTAAAAGGAGATTCCCACTGCTCCTTCCAAGTAACTATTGCAAGCCTGGAGGAAAAGAGGATTTGACTTAAAGACAGTGAAAGGTCATGGAAAAGTAAAAAATGAAAGTGAAAGTGTTCCATAAAGATCAATGTGTGTGTGCACATGGACATATGCAATGTGTGTGTGCACGTGGACACATGCACTTACATGCATTACTCTCTCTCTCATACATAGAGACACACACACACAAAACCACTTCCAAGCCTACATTGGGATTAACAAAAGCCCTGAAAGGAAACCTAAAGAATTAACATACTTAATCTCAAATATAAATATCTCCTTTATAAAACGCAAATGTGTGGTTGGCTTACAAAAGTTTACATTAAAGGTAGACATGACCAAACAGATGACTAGACACAGGATAGTGTTACTAAAAGCAAACTGAGTGTTTTTCCAAACTTCGTATCAAATGAGTCCCAGAAATTTTCTATACTGTTTGGCCTTTGCTATAATGAAAATAAACATCGGGATGCCTGGGTAACACAGTTGGTAAAGCCCTGACTTTTGGTTTCGGCTCAGGTCACCATTTCAGGGGTGTGATCTCAAGGTCCTGAGACGGAGCCCTGCATCAAGTTCCACCCCAGCATGCAGAGTCTGCTTGGGATTCTCTCTGCCCCTCTCCCAGCACTTGCTCACTCACTCACCTTCCCTCTCTCGTTCAAATAAATAAATCTTTTAAATAAGTGGATGAATGAATGAGTGGGTGAATCAATGAATCAATGAATAAATATCAGAATAAAAACAAGGTTATTTTCACTGAAGAAACACGTAGCAGTTTTAAAACATTCCTTCAAATTACTTGATACTCTCCTATGCTCAGGTGGAGTCAACGTTCTTCCTCCCTTCAAATCTCTGACTCTGACTGATGGACCAATAGAATACATCAAAAGTAATGCAGTGCTAGTTTCCACACCCAGGTTTGTAAAAAAAAAAAAAAAAACTGGCAGCTTCCACTTCCTGACTCTTGGGACACTATCTCTTGGAGTTGAGCCCCCATTCTGTGATGAAGTTGAAAGTACCCAGCAGAGAGGCTAACATGGAGAGGAATCCAGATGCCTGGTCTTGGGACCCAGCCAAGCTCCCCCTCCAACCTCAGTCACAGCCATATATTTGAGTCATCTTGGAAATGATCCTCCAGTGCCCCATCAAGCCACCCCAGCTGACTCTGTGGAACAAACATATGCCTTCCCAGTGGCCTCTGCAAATATGAAGGCTAAATAAATAACATTTGTTCTTTTTTAAGTATCTAAGTTTGGAGTGGGTTTTTATGCAATAATAGACAACCAGAATCAAAACCAGAATGGGCACTGACCACATACATCCTACTTTGAAATTTTCTTCTTTAAGCATCTACTGCTCTCTTATACCTCGAATACTAATTTCCCAACTCTTTTTGTAACTTTGTCTAGTAAATCCCTTTTCTGAATTTTATGTAGATAGAGTATACTATTGAGCATACCTTTCAAAGGTCTAAATGAATTAATTCTAGTTTTTATTTGAGAATGTTATAGTACTCTTTGAGATCATTACAGATATTGGAAAATCAATCACAATAGTGTATATAGGAATCATCATACCTGGTATGAGATGGGTATGGGAGTTTGGAAGCAGAGAATATAATCATGTGCCTGCATCATCCAGAGTTCTCCTCCCCCTACTCCAGAAGAATATTTTGAACTAAAAGGGATTCTATATATTACTTGGTCCATTCCATGACATTTAATTGTATATATAATATAATAAATGAGCAGCAGAAATAGGTCTCAAATATAGGCATCATGACTTTTCCCTATGTGTGTTTTCTTATAATACAAATGCCCTTGAAAATCAAACTAAATAAGAATTAATACAGAGGTAAAATTTATAAAAATTTACTTAGAGCTACAAAAGCAATTCTCAAGAATTTATACATTTCCTACAGCTAATTGCTCTTTGCTGAGTACTACAAATGATAGGAATAAAAAGTACATAGTCTCTACTTCACAGAAACCGTAAAGCATATGTATCTTAAACAATTAGGAAACTATGGTGGGCAGGGACCAGGGGAGGGGGATCCAAAGTAAAAGAGCCAGAATAGCATTAGATTTGTCAAGAAAGTCCTCAGCCACACATGGAATACATTAAGGGACCTCAGTAGAAAACAGGCAGAATCAATAATGGATATACACTTGCTAGGGCTATTGAACATAATATTTTTACATGCCTTATTGAAATATCTAGATTTGCTCAAATAAACAAGGAGTCACTGCAGCAATTTTAGATTTTTCAGCTCCTTCTACTACAATTTCTTTATTTCATGAAAACATCATCCCTTGATAAATCCAAGCTTATAAGCAATTTATTCTCTCTGCATGAAATAATCTTTCTCTTTTTTGCCCTGACAAATGCCTATTCATCCTTCAATATCCAACTCAAAGACATCTTCTCTTGAAGGCTTCCTCAACTCCTGGTCTTATCCACCTACCTAGAGGTTCTTTTTTATAATAATTTTATAGGATTTGCCATTTTATTTATAATTAATTTGCTTAACATTCTCTTCATATTCTCTGGTGTATTAATTCTTTAGGGTCATGTGCTCTTTCTTACACCCATCACAATGCCTGGAATAGGTCAGATACATAGTAAAATGTGGGGTTAATATATGTCAAAGTAAAGATCAAGTCCGTCTTATTGTCATCTATTCTCAGAGCCAATATCAAATTTTATGCAACATGTAAGAGAAAATTAATCCAATAAAACTACCTTCCAAACACTCAGGATGCTTGAATAATTGTCTCCTTCCTCAAGGGAAATTTACTACTTATTATGAGCCTGGCATTTGCCAAATATTCCATGAATTAAGCAGTAAAATTATTATATCATTATTTCCTCATAGGCACAAAATGCCCTGAACTCAAACACTAGAAAAATATAGACTGTAGTTAATCAAAGGATGGAAATTAGCATCTTAGAATAATTTTAAGTATATATGGTGTATTCAATTACTTTTCATCCTATCTTGCCATGAAGGGTTAAGTTACAGTTATTATTGTCAGTACCATACCCCATCTTTACAACCCGCTTCCATTTCAATGCTAAATGTAAGGCAGATGACTGAAGATTTCCATGGGCCCACAAGACTCATTGAGCTTCAGACATAATGGGATCATAGGAGACCCATTCAGAAATCACGATCAGTGCTAAATCAAGAAACAAATGTAAAGAATTGCTTTAAATGATGCTAATAAATTGCACAAAGGGAAAAGTCATGAAACTACCCATATATAATACCTGAGGCAGAATTTCATCTCATGGTGGGCTTCTGAAAACATTAGTAAATTTTTATATAGCTCTAAAATTTTTTTCTTTGTCAGCTTGTGTCTTATTTTAAACTGTGTAGATTTTATCACATTAAAAAAGAAAAAGAAAGAAAATCCAAACCCCATGTCATTAAGAGAAAAAAAAAAATCCAGCTAGACCACATTCTTTGGACAGAAACCTGTCTATTAAATTATCACTCCCTGGAATCTGTATTTTCATTAATTTTCCATGAAATGTGTGAGATAAAAATAATAGTTCTCTCAAAAACAATAGAAAAATAACAAAGAATTTCTTATTCATTCAATAATGAAATGAATCATTATTGTCCATATACTCGAATAATAGATCCTGATACAAAACTGATTTATGTCCTACCCTTTAGTAATGATCAAACAATTATTATTAAATGAGGTAAGTGCCATAACAATAGTAGGCAAATTCACAAAGAGAGAGAGCAATTAATTGCCTAGGAAAGGTGGACAAAACATTAGAGGAAGTGATACTTCATCTCAAAGGACTCAAAGCAGTTTAGATAGCAGGAATAACATGTGCAAAAAAAAAAAAAAGTGGAAACACAAAAGAGAATTTATTCCAAAAATAATAATAATAGCTTAATAAAGCCAGAGGCTATAGATTAGGGATGAAAGTGGCAGGAAATGGGCTGTTAGGTAAGAAGAGGCCTTGACTGCCTAGCTCTTTGAACACTGCAAAGAGATTTGAACTTTACCTTCTAGGCAGTAAGAACCCATGAAGGTTTGGAATGTTTGTGAGAAGAGATAATATTGTTAAGATTTATGTTAAGAGGGACGCCTGGGTGGCTCAATTGGTTAGGCGGCTGCCTTCGGCTCAGGTCATGATCCCAGCGTCCTGGGATCGAGTCCCACATCGGGCTCCTTGCTTGGCGGGGAGCCTGCTTCTCCCTCTGCTTCTGTCTGCCACTCTGTCTGCCTGTGATCGCTTTCTAATAAATAAATAAATAAATCTTTTAAAAAAAAAAAATTTATGTTAAGAAAAATAAGTGGGCTCAGCATAAAGAATATGTTGGAAGAAGTAAAACTAGGACCAGAAAAACTTAGGTGTACCATACCAATGCAAATTGAAAATGAAAATGATCAAGTTATAATTAAGACAAAAGATGGACAGTAGGGAGGAAATATTAGAATCCTAAGACAGAATCTACAGAACTTGATGACTAGGAGTGATATAGAGAGCAGCCTACAACTCTAGGATTTCCAAATAAGGAATATATACAGTGGTGACATTATTTAAACTGTGAATTCATGAGACGGAGCAGGTTTTTCAGGAAAAGAGATATAAGTTCAGTTTTATTTGTATTGAGCTTGATTTCAACCCTTGGCATCAAGGAAATATGGGTCTGGGGCTCATTCTGGACTGAAATGACATATTTGGGAGCTAGCACAGAAATCAGGAAGTGAAATGAAATTGTGTGCATAGTAAGAAAGGAGCCAAGGTAAACTGAGGATGAAAGACTACAGAACCAGTAAAAAAAAAGATCAGTGTACAAGAGTGGTACAGGGGGCAAGGGACAACAACATCGTTAACCAAGAAGTGTCTGGAAGTGTTTGTCGCCAAGTTAATATAAAAATCTGAGTATCAGGAAAACTTACTGGGTAGACTTATAAGAAGTCTATTTAGAGGAGGAGCTGAGAAGCCTCTATGGTAGGAACACCCTCATCCTTAAGAAAGAGACTATAGGTACAAAAAAAAATTGACTTAACAATAATGGATTGGTAATTTTCAATTAAAACAAGCCATTTCAATGGGTGATGAATAATCTTTTCAATGAATGATACTAGAACAATTGGAGATAGATAGATATAGATATATACATAGATATATATATATGCAAAAGAAAAAAGTTGAAATACTTCCTTATACCATACACAAAAATTAACTCAAAATGTATCACAGACCTAAACATAAGAACTAAAACTATGAAACTCTTAGAAGAAAATATAGGAGTAAATCTTTGTGACATTGGGTTAGACAAAGCCTTCTTTCATGACACCAAAAGCACAAGCATAAAAAGAAAAATTATATAAGTTGGACACTATACAAAATTTTTAAACTCTTGTGCTTTGAAAGATATCACCAAGAAAATGACAAGGCAACCCACATGCAGGAAAAAATATCTGCAAACCATATATACGATAAGAGATTTGCATTTAGAATATATAAAGAGCACTTATAACTCAATAATAAAAAGACAACCCAACTAAGAATTGAAGAAAGTTTCTGAATAGATATTTCCTCAAAAAATATATAAAAATGGCCAAAAAACACATAAAAAGATGCTCAAAATCATTAGCCATCAGTGAAATGTAAATCAAAACCACAGCAAGATACCACTTCATATCCACTTTTAAAAAAACAATAATAAGTGTTGATAAGAATGTGGAGAAAGTAAAACCTTCATTCATTGTTAGTGGGATTGTAAAATCATGGAGCTACTTTGTAAAACCATCTGGCAGTTCCTCAAAATGTTAAACATAGACCTACCATGCAACCCAGCAATTCCATCTCTACGTATATTTCCAGAGGAATTTAAAACATATGCCCCCATAAAAACTTATACACAGGGGCACCTGGGTGGCTCAGTGGGTTAAAGCCTCTGCCTTCGGCTCAGGTCATGATCCCAGGGTCCTGGGATCGAGTCCCGCATCAGGCTCTCTGCTAAGCAGGGAGCCTGCTTACCCCACTCTCTCTGCCTGCCTCTCTGCCTACTTGTGATCTCTTCTCTCTCTGTCAAATAAATTAAAAATCTTTAAAAAAAAAAAAAAGAAAAAACTTATACACAAATGTTTACAGCAACATTATTCATAATAACCAAAAGATGAAAAGAACCAAAATGTTCAACAACTTATGGCTGAAAAAATGAACTATAGTATATCCATACAATGGAGTATTATTCAGCAATAAAAAGGGCTAAGTACTAATCCATGTTATAACACAGATAAACCTTGAGAACATTAATCTAAATTTTAAAAAATCACAATAGAGCACATTGTATGATTCCATTTATATGAAATGCTGAAAACAGGCAAATTACAAAGACAAAAATTAAATTAGTTGCATAGGGCTGAGAATTGAGGAGAAATGGGAAGTAATGGCTAATAGTAGAGGGCTTCATTTTGGCATGCTAAAATGATTTAAAATTCATTGTGGTAATGGTTGTACAACTCTGAATATGCTAAAAACCACTGAATAGCATATTTTAAATGAAAGAAATGTGTGGTATGTGAATTATATCTCAATAAAGATGTTGGTGTTGGTTTTTTTTTTTAAAGATTCAGGATTGTTCTTAGATTCAGTCCCCAGGGATTCATGCCCAGTTTCACAATGGTTTTCATAAATATTTGAAAGTCTAAATAATCAAGTAACACCAACGTCAGCAACTTACATACAGACCAAAAATAATAATAAGCCACTTTGGCAACAATAATTACCAGCATCAAGTCACCAGAATGTCAATGATACTGGACACTGGGAAGCAGCAGGCTGAAGCTGTGGCCTCTTTGACAAGCAGCAAGGGTGTTTCTACCCTCCTCCAACACCTGTAACATAACTGCCAGCTTCTGAGCTTTAGCAGGAAAGGAGGAAAATGGCAGATACCACAGGTCATCATGAATTGTTCAACAGAGGACACAGGAAGCACTACTCCTAAAATTATTTTGATAAAATTTTAGACATCCTTGAGTTCCATAAGAGTAGACAGAAAGACGCACTTGTACCTTTCATTTTGACATTTTTCTAACTCCCACATCTACACACTCCTAGGCCAAATTAGTTACCACATATTACAAAGAAAGCAAATAAAAGGAGAATGAGGAGAAACACTTCAGGTTCAGAGATTAAGAATTCATTGTTAAACACAGCCAACAGCACTTTTAAATGAGTGGTGAACACAAAGCCACCAATTCTGTAGAGCACATATTGGGTAAAAACAATTGTAATGGCAGCCTCCTAACTGAGGATTCCATGTTTTCTTTATTGTCCACATATCAATAAGCATAATACTTTATCAGTTGTTAATATTACCAACCAATATAGTGAAGTTGAATGTAGATCCTTTACAGTGAACACTAAAACCAAGTATTGTTTGGCACAAAACTAAGTAATTTGGGGATAAATAAGATAAAATTTTACTTGGTAAGTAATAAACATCACAGGGGTTGGTAAAACCAAAAACACAGTTAATTTCAAGGAAGGTTTAAGCCAATTAATGAATGACAACTTTAAAGCTGAAAATTTGGAGCACCTCGGTGTCTAAGGCATTAAGCATCTGCCTTTGGCACAGGTCATGATCCCAGGGTCCTGGGATTGAGTCCTGCATTGGACTCCCTGCTCAGCGGGAAGCCAGCTTCTCTCTCTCTCAATCCCAATGCTTCCATTCCCTCCTTCACTATCTCTCTCTGTCAATTAAATAAATAAATAAAAATCTTTTTAAAAAATAAAAATAAAAATTTTATAGATGTTTAGAATGTATCTCTACTCTTTAAAAAATGATACTAGAAAAACTCAGTGCCACACTGTCTGACATAGACTAATGGAACTATTCCATACAAGATATATAATAGAGAAAAAATTAATGAATAATTAGCCTGAGACAAACTCATGATTAAGGAAGCTTGTCATTTTTCCTTGTCTATATCCCTCATCTTTGGTGACTACAATACCTATCAGTGCCTTAGCCTGTCTCCAGCTATAGACATTCCACCTGCATCAGCCAACCCTCTGTGTCTTTCTTTTTTCAACAAGCTTCGTGTTCTTGAACTATTCCAATGAATAATTCCAAATAAATGTAGCAAATATCCATTCTCATGAAAACAGTGCAATACTCCAAAGTGGTTTGAGACAAAAATAACTGTTCTTGGGCTTCTCAAGAGTAGTCTTTCTTAGATGGAGTAATGCTAATGGTCAAAATTTGCAGTTCTGTGGTAAAGTTGGAGTAGCAACTTTACTCTTTAAATGGGTAAATAGCACATTTTACTACATACATCTGCCCATATTAATAAAACCCTGATAGTGAAGCAAATGATAAAACTTAAATTCTAGCAAAAAGTAGTTTAACTCTTTCTTTTACCTTCCCTCCATTCTTTAATATTCTTTCACCTCAGTCCCATAGACATTTAGAAATTCACACATCTCCTTCCTACAAACATCAACATTTTACTTCCAGGGATTTTATGTGGTTTTGGCTGCTTTAATTTACAACTGTATTCATAATGAGCCAGAAAAATTATATTTAAAGTAGGATTCAGAACATTAGGAACAAAAGAGAAGTAATGGCATCAGCACCACAAATCATTGTCTTACACATGCATGACAAAAAAAAAAATCCACTGAACAAAATAAAAACATGCCATCCCCATAAACACTGAGTCATTACCTTAAAAAAAATACAAATAGTGGTAAGAAAGAAGACTATAAACATGAATCTTTATTTTTGTCCTTCCCCTTCTCTCAAAATAATTTGCATAAAATAAAATGAACAAAAGACAATGAATCAAAACAGGTTAAAAAGATGAGGAGCTTTCAAACAATTCTATATTAGAGTACTCAATGAGAGATATTAAAAAATTAATAATGAATGTGGACACTTCACAGATTTGAGCATCCGGGCAAGAGAATGGGAGCTATTATAAAAGCATTTTTGCTAAGAATTCGGCATTTGGAACAACCCTGGTGGCCAAGTTTGGCGACATGACATTAGTATCATAAAATTGTAGAATACTTGGAAAGCACTATGTTACGCTGGAGATCACTACATTGGTTTGGCAGACTTTTAATGTTTTTGTTAGGAAATATTTCCGTCGCAACAGCAAATAGGATATTAAAGAGATCAGATCCAATTTTTAGGATGTTTATGATTAATATGTTGCATGACATTTCCTGTGACAGGGAATCGTAAACCACGTCTCTGTGTGCAATGTGTATACATGGATATGTGAAATAAAGTACCTAAAGTATATTTCTGCTAGCCAAGTGCCCATTTGTATGCACAGCACCAGCTCTGTAGAACTGTAGAACAGCATGAAGGACAAAGCCAAAAGCTCATTAAGCCTAACAGTGGTGATGATTACATCAATTCCTCATATTTACTCACTAAATTTCTTCCAGAAGGAAGGTTGGAAGAGAGAGAGAGAATAGAAAGAGATGGAAGAGGAGGAGGGAGCAATGAAATACTGAGGATATTATGTAAACAGTTTTTTCAGTTCACGTTTATATATACATATATACACATAAAATGCACATCTGGACAGACCCAGAGACTGAGAGAAAATGCCCAAAAGAGACCAGCCCAATAACTGTATAATACATTAATTTTCATGTATACATGTCTAAGGTCATGGTAAATCAAGGAGAGTGAGAGACACAGCATTTATTTGGAGGCACTGCTAAGCAAGCTAGCTGACATGTTAAATAGAATAAAAATAACTGAGGCACCTGGGTGGCTCAGTGGGTTAACCCTCTGCCTTCCACCCAGGTCATGATCTCAGGATCCTGGGATCGAGCCCCACATCAGGCTCTCTGCTTGATGGGGAGCCTGCTTCCCCCTCTCTCTCTGCCTGCTGCTCTGCCTACTTGCAATCTCTCTCCCTCTGTCAAATAAACAAATAAAACCTAAAAAAATAAGAATAAAAATAACTTTATGAATCCAAATCTTAACAAAGTAAAAGTCCTAATATTATTTAATTGGTTTATTTGGTATTAGTCATTATAAGAGAAACCTCATGTATCTCAAAGGTTTATCATAAACTACATATTTTAAAAGACTATTTGAGGCCTTTATATCTATCATATTGGCCTTCCTACTTTTAGACATTACCATGTGGGTTTATGCTTAAACACAGGCTTAGTTTCTTAGCACATACACCTTTCCTGCTTGGTAAAGAAATGGAGTCGGAATGCCAAATCTGTGACTCTGAATTTATTCCCATGGCAACAGAAGATGTTGCCTTAAATAGAGTATAGTGAGGTAATATTATGATGAGACAAAAACAGCATTGCAAGGAAGAAAATCTAATCTGGATACAAATCTTTCAAGACACCTAGAATAAAGGGGGGAAAGGATTGAACCAGAAAATTGTTTCTCAGTCTTCATTTTCTGGAACTATCTTTATTGTACCTTGACAGGGGAAAAAAATCGTTCAAATTCCACTAATAAAATAACTAAGAATGGCTCCAGAGAATATAAATGAATAAAACTACTACTATATGAAATGTGAAGAAAATGAAAAATCTTTCAGGAAACATAAGTATCTGAATTTTTCATCACAATACATAATTTTATTTTTTAAAAAGTGTACAAGTTATTATATGTAACCATTTGTCACTTCTGAGTGTGAAGAAAGGTGTTACTGAACAAACAAACGCTCCTCTCTTCAGAAAAAAAAAGACATCAGGTCAGTATGGTAGGCACTTGGAAATCTGTAAGTCAAACATCCTCACAAAGGAAAGAATCCATCAGAACCAGTCAAGATGCTTTGTCTAATTACCTCAAACTTGAACTAAGCATACTAAATCAATGCACACATTTTAGATACCTTGAGTTTGGGAAATTATGCTTCAATTAAAGAGGCAAATGAATTTTTCCCTCTTGGGAAGGACATATTTGCTTTGCCTGGTTTACATCAAAGCTTATTGGCATAATTATAAATGTCAGTAAATGTACTCATAGTTCTAGTGCATTTTTACTAGAAATTTCTCAAATAATTGTGTTTATGCAATTTGGCAGGTTGGCACATTTCCCTTTCCAACCCTCTTTACCTCTATTATGTTGAAAAGATCTGAAATATAAAGACCAAGTACTTTAAGCACACAGTTCCATTAATTCAGTGCTTTCACTGTATATAGAACTGGAAAATATTTTTCCCTTCATGCAACTAAATATCTGACATAAGTGCCAGTCCCAGCTTTGGACTAGCATAAAAGGTGTCTTTCCATCATACTCCTTCATTTCAGGGACATACCCTGCTGGCCAACCTTCTAAACTACAAAATTTATACCTTAGTCAAAAGTAGCCTCAGATGAAGCAGAACCTGCTCAATATGGAACACTGAAATTCCTATGAGAGGTGGAAGAGAATATGGAGGAAAGATTTGTTTTCCCTATCACTATGGCTCTCTCAATAATCTTTTCTTTTTTGAGGTAAATATTACACACAATGAAATGCTCAGATCCCAAGTACACAATTCAGAAAAATGTTTTCAAATTATATAGACCATGAACCAACACCCAATCAAAATATAGAAGTTGTCCATTAACTCCAGAAATTTCCCAAGGAACCATTCCAGTCAATCCCCATGCCTCTCTAGGCAAACATTGTTCTGATTTCTAACACTGAATATAATTCTGCCCATTAACAAACTCCATGTAAATAAAATCATACAACTTTTAGTTTTGTGTGTGTCTAGCTTCTTTTGCTCAAGACAATGTCTTTGAAATTCATCCATACAATTTTAGGTAATCACAGTTTGTTCCACTACTGGTAGACATTCCACATTTGCTTGGTATTCTTCAGCTGTTAGGTAGAAAGAAAACACCCACAGAGAAATAAATTAAAGAAAGTGGGAAAGAGAGAAAAAAGGAAGAAAAAGGAGCAGAGACTGACATACTAATGTCAAAGTAGTAAAGAGTAAGAGAAAGTTTATAGGCAGAATATGGCAGTATTCAGAGAAATAGAGAAGAATCTAAAATAGGAAAGAATTTTAAGGAATTATCAAAGTTGTAATATGCTATAAATAGATCAAGGAAGGTAAAAACTGAAAAGTATCCATTATATTTGATAATTCAGCAGGTACTAGAAACTTGGTACGAGCAATTTCAATGGTCAAATGAAGGTAAAAGCCAATCATTGGTCCATGCGGTAATAAATGAGATGTGACAAAGTTTAGATAACCTTTTCAATAAACTGGGATATGAAGAAAACATTACTGGAACAATTGCTAAATGAAAAACCAGGATAGAGAGAAGTTTCTAATATGAAAGAAAGAGTGTGAAGGTGAGAGGTGGGACCCTAAGTTCTATGATTGAAGGAACAAGACCCCAGAAGAGATAGAAGTCTGAGGTGAGAAGAGATAAGGATTGAGAAACGAAGTTGACATTTGTTGATTTTCTGCTAGATTCCAAGCACTTGGGTATATAAATACATTCCTATTTAATCATCACCATTAAACTGGTGTTGCTCCCAATTTGTACATGAAGACACTTCAGACGATAAAGAATTCATCCATGGTTCCTCCACTAGGAAACTGCATGGCCATGTTTCAAATTTTATCCGCATATTGCCAAAACCCAATGTCTACACTGCACTCACCCTTTCTCTGAGACAGGTGAAAAGCATCAAGACAGATGCATGTAAACGTGTGACTATACATAAAAAGAAGCAGTGGTGAATATGGAGGGTGAGCCTCTGATTATCACAATTTTCTATGAGAAAATTACTGACAGAGGTTGATGTAGTGATAGAATGGGCCCTTTAGGGGATTTCTGAAAGCTGGGGATTCTAGCTATCTGAGTTCAGACCAGAGGCATGGCAGTTTAGAATGTAGCTAAGGAAAGAAAGGGAGTTTGTAGTGATCCCAAACCTTATCACTTCAAGATATTTTCTGCTTGCATTAAGAATCCAAGATGGAGAGGTGAAAAGGGAAAATAACATGTACTAAAAACCTCAATAAAACTGAAAATAAGTTGGCTATATTAAATAGAGAGAAAATATTTGAAGGGAGACTGTTGTAGGCAAAGAAAGGCCCAGTCATAATCATGAAATGTTCTTTTAGCAACATCCAATAGGTAAGTCAGGGATTTAGCTAGGTAACTGAAAGAACCAGAAAGAGCCCCAGAGCTACTTAAGAATGAATAGCCCACTGAGAAACAGAGATTAATTTTTGTGAGATACTCCTAGTGATTCCCCTCTCTTGTACCAGCAGAATGAATCTGGATATGGCCATGGGAGCTAAGTAACTAATTTATTAGAGTCTGCCCTCTTATATTGCTAGCCTGGTACAGACTGAGGGATACAGACTGGCACACCCTAAGTGCTGGGAAGCCTACACAGATTAAAAGAATATAAGTTTTTGGAAGAAGATTAAATATATATACTCAACAATATCTGTATCTTGGACCTTTGTGCATGAATGCAACAAGGGTCAGACTATTTCAAGTTTGAGGGATCTCAGAGTATACATGGGGAAGGACAAAGCAGTAAGGGGTAAAAGGAGAAGAAGGTGCTGCCAATTCAGAGGAATTAGTAAAGAGAGAATACATATCATAAGAATGTGAAAGAACTAGGGCTAGTATCCAAAATCTATAAAGAGCTTAGCAAACTCAACACCCAAAGAACAAATAATCCAATCAAGAAATGGGCAGAGGACATGAACAGACATTTCTGCAAAGAAGACATCCAGATGGCCAACAGAAACATGAAAAAGTGCTCCACATCACTTGGCATCAGGGAAATACAAATCAAAACCACAATGAGATATCACCTCACACCAGTCAGAAATGGCTAAAATTAACAAGTCATGAAATGACAGATGCTGGCGAGGATGTGGAGAAAGGAGAACCCTCCTACACTGTTGGTGGGAATGCAAGCTGGTGCAACCACTCTAGAAACAGCATAGAGGTTCCTCAAAAAGTTGAAAATAGAGCTACCTTAAGACCCAGCAGTTGCACTACTGGGTATTTACCCTAAAGATACAAACATAGTGATCCGAAGGGGCACGTGCACCCGAATGTTTATAGCAGCAATGTCCACAATAGCCAAGTTATGGAAAGATCCTAGATGTCCATCAACAGATGAATGGATAAAGAAGAGGTGGTATATATATACAATGGAATACTATGCAGCCATCAAAAGAAATGAAATCTTACCATTTGCGATGACATGGATGGAACTAGAGGGTATTATGCTTAGCGAAATAAGTCAATCAGAGAAAGACAACTATCATATAATCTCCCTGATATGAGGAAGTGGAGATGCAACGGGGGTGGGGGTTAAGGGGGTAGGAAAAGAATAAATGAAACAAGATGGGATCAGAAGGGAAACAAACCAAAAGAGACTCTTAATGTCATAAAACAAACTGGGGGGGGGGGGGGGGGAGGGGGGGGTTGGGAGAGGGTGGTGGGATTACATTATATGTTTAAATAAAAATAAAAATTTTCTAAAAATTTAAAAAAAGAATGTGAAAGAACTGAAGAAGTTTACCAGTGTAGCTCCATATCAAAGTTCTCAAGCTTATCTAAATGCTTTTTGACTTTTTTAAATACCTTATTCCTACTCTTTCGGAGTTTCCAGCCCCCCAGGGTCTTCAGATCCCCAATACTGAAAACATACTCCAGTATTCCCTTACATGCCCTTTTCCAAAACTGCTTAAGACGAGAAATGTAACAGATATGACAGCAGTCAATAAAAAATGAAATAGAAAAAAGGAGTATTCCCCCAGAGGAGGAAGTATAGTTTTTGATGAGAGAATGGAAGAAAGTTATTTTGAGGACTATGAGGAGAGGAAACTGAAAGTGTTTCTATTATGTAACAAATATAAGTTGATGAACATGTGCCCCAGGGCCTAGGTTAAAAAGTTAAAAACTTAAAAAGCTTAAAAAAAGAATAAAGAAGAAGCCATAAGCTATATGCAAAGGGATTATGAGTGATAGGAAGCCTACACAGATTACGAGAATTTGGGTTACAAGAAGAAGATTAAATATATATACTCAACAATCTCTGTATCTTGGACTTTGGTGCATGAATGTAACTCTGCTTTCATCAAATGACAAACTATGGAAAATACTATAGTAAGTGCATTAGACTCTAGCAAGCTTAGTACTGAAACTGTGGACTCAGGATGTCAGAATAGCTATGGGAAGTCTTGCTTTAAATGGGAAGACTAATAACCAATTTGGGTTGCATAAATGCTCTATAGGTAGAAAATGCTCTATAATCACCACCAACTCAGTGCTCATTCATAATGACAATCTGGAAGAAAAGGGCCAGATCCCACATGGATAAATTCAGATGCCAAAACCCAACAAGCAGCAAAGTCTGAGCTATGTTAATCCGAAACTATGTTAATACCTAATACCAACAAGCAAGTGATTGGACTAGAAGAGTGACAGCCCTGAGATTTTTATATACAAGGGGATTAAAAGACTCAATCCAGAATCTTATAATGGAGTTAATACAAATAAGCACATTGTACTTAAGTGATAATGTTATGTGAGTGACACTGAGGAATAATTGGAATTAAAAAGACATATAGCCTCTTTCCAAACCATTTCTGATACAACCACAGAAATGGAGAAGTATTAGCAAAATACTATTATCAACTTTTAATCATTAACATCCACTTTCCCTACTCAACAAAGGTTTCAGGCCTCAAGTCCCAAATACTTGCTGGCTTCATCACTTTTCTGAGATAGGATCTGGAGGATGCTTACATTATTGAGTACTAAATGGCCCATTGCATAATATGCTTGAAACTGACATTAGACCTACAAACAATAAGGGCCAATCTATGCAAATGGCTAATTGTCAAGCCTCCAGGGAAAGAGACTGCCACTTGGAGCTCCATGAGAATGTCTCAGTGACTCTATTAGAATGAACAATTATTTTGTAATCCCCACGTTTAACAGCAAATACATTCTTTTCTGTGATGTTGCCTGAAACCTATTAACTGTCAGTGACACCACTAGAGTTAATTCATCAGTGGCGCTGAATTAAGAAGCATCTGTAACCAGTGTTTCACTAACATCTTGTTACTCTACATGACTCCAGCAACAGGAACTGTTAACAGAAACCTGTATAATATGAAATCCAAAGACCCACATAATCAATGGTAGTTGCCAGAGCCCAAGTGAGTTAATGCTCCAGGGTCTAGCATCAAATCACAGATGCTAACCATTCTTGAAGATTAGTGTGGTAGCCAGTACCCAAGAGAACTCCAATAATCCTCACCTCCTGGTATTCACACTGTGTTTAGTCCCCTCCTGTGATGCCAACGGAACACTAGAGAAGTGCATTACTGCCTAAGCTGTCGTAAAAAATATTAGGTTTTCAGCCTTGGTCTCTGTTGGATCATTCTCTCTTGGGGAGGCCAGCCTCTATGTCATGGAAACATTCAAGCAGTCCTACAGTCAGGCCTCCACAGGAAGGAACCTCAGATTAATATGCCATGTGAGTGAACCACCTAGAAAGCTTGTCCTCTAGCTCCTGTCAAGTCTTCAAATAGCACCCTCGGCTGGCATCTCAACTATTACCTCATGAGAGACATCTGAGCAAAAACTGCCCAGCTAAATGCTCCCAAATTCCTGACTCAGACAGAAAAAAATGCTCAGGGTAGTTTTAAGCCATTTATTTTATGGCAATTTGTTACACAGTAATAGTTAACTAATACACGTGGGTTTTATCCTCTCCATCTTAATGATCCTACAAGTCTGAGTTAGTGATCCTCTTCTGTATTTCTTCAATATCCAGTGTTTATATCTGCTATGCCATCTATCATTCTCTGTTATAAATGCTTACTTATCTTACCCTTCTTTAGATTTCAGGGCCTTGAAGTTAGGCCCTGGGCTTCCCTAGGGCCAAGCATTTCAGGTGCAAAATAAATGCTTGAAGAATGTCTGTTGTCTACAATAAGATGACTCTGTTGGTTAGAGTATGGAAAAAATATTGAAGAATACATGGTTCTAAATCATCTATCAGATGCCAGCGAAGATATAAGTAAACCAGCAAGAACAGGGTGTGTGGGTATTAAGGAGGGCACATGTTGTGATGAGCACTGGGTGTTACACGCAACTAATGAATCAATGAACACATCAAAAACTAATGATGTCCTATACAGTGGCTAACTAAACATAATAATAAATAATCCCCAGTAGGGATACAAACTGGATATGATACCACATAAGGGGTTCTTTTCACTTTAATTGGAAGACTTCTTTTTTTTTTAAGATTGTATTTATTTATTTGACACAGACAGAGAGATCACAAGTAGGCAGAGCAGCAGGCAGAGAGAGGCAGGAAGCAGGCTCTCCACTGAGCAGAAAGCCCAATGCCGGGCTCGATCCCAGGACACTAAGACCATGACCCGAGCTGAAGGCAAAAGCTTAACCCACTGAGCCACCCAGGCGCCCCTAATTGGAAGACTTCTAAGAAGCCTTATTCATTTCTCTCTATGGCATTTCTCCAGCATTCAAAAAAAGTCTGTAGAAATATGAATGTTTTTCCATCATTCAGAGCTGCTGCAATGTTGAGAACCATAAATACCAAACACGCTTAGTTCCAATATCCATAATACTACTATTGTGCCAAATTCTCATTCTATGTAATGCTCTCAAAATTTCCCCTGAGTATTGTATAAAATAAGAATCTAGTCTGATACTCTGTTTTAAACATGGGGACTTCTATCTAAGTATTTTAAGGTGTGTTGTAACTGAGGTTAAGTGATTTGTTAAAGGCTACTCAACAAATCAGCAGGTCGGTCCAAATTACCTAGCTCTAAATTCTACTTTTTTCCAAGGACAGTTCTCTGGGATTTGTTATATCAGCACTAGAAGAAGTGTATGATGTATACGTACCAGTGAAAGATTCATTCTTATACATTCTTATTTAAAAGAATGACCACACCCTATCTTACCACTTTTGCAAAAACAAATCGATCTTTCTTTTTAGCAAAAAGGCAACAGAATTAGTCTTCATCTACTATAGAGCAAATATTACCTTGTTTCATATAAAACTTACAGGAACATGTTACATTAGAAAAATAAGTCTTTAAAAAAAAAAGAAAAGAAAAATAAGTCTTTAAAGATTTTATTTATTTATTTGACAGACAGAGATCACAAATAGGCAGAGAGGCAGGCAGAGAGAGAGGAGGAAGCAGGCTCCCGCTGAGCAGAGAGCCCGATGTGGGGCTCGATCCCAGGACCCTAGGATCATGACCTGAGCCGAAGACAGAGGCTTTAACCCACTGAGCCACCCAGGTGCCCCAGAAAAATAAGTCTTTAACATGAAACCAGATCTAAGTGGACCTGCTTCCTTCCATGCCCAAAGAGTTCCTATTAGTTGCCTTGATATACAACAAAAGGATTTAATTTGAAGTTACTATTAATGAAATCTGGAGCCATATTTTAAACATGAAATTTTACGTTTTTGTATTTCTCATTTCTGTGAACGGATTCTCTACTTCTCACACTCCATATTATTGTTCCCAAAATAATGACTTTTAGCATGCATTACACTTGGTCCTTGGAAAGGCAAAGTTGTTACTAATCTGGATAGGTAACACTTCCAGATTTAAATGGCAATTTCAAAACTGATTCTCTAACAAAGAGCATTATAGAGCCAATTGGTCACAAAGATCTGGATCATCTGGTAAAAGTTGTGTCCAAAAGAACAGATTGCAGCTCTGAACATCATGGACTAAAAAAAAAAAAAAAAAAAAGTCACCCTGGCCATCCCTGAAATATGAGCTTTTAAATGAACCTATTCAAAAAGAACCAAATCCATGTACTTGATCAAAATGGCAAAACAAACTTGCAGCAATAGGTAAGAAAGCCACAGAATACAATGAAAAACAAGATGAATAACATTTTCATAAGGTGAATAATGATATTTCTAAGCACTCCAATTTCTTGAATTTTCCAACAGTCTCACATTCAGTCAATAACCTATGTCAATTAGCTGTAAAAATAGACAGCATTTATTCAAATATAAATGAATTTTTGTAATCTGGTTATTCTTCAGAAGATGGAAGGAAAATGTACTCTATACACACACCTGAAATGTAATTCTTATTGACAGTAAATACAGCAAAATTCTTTCTTGGACAGTTTTGAGGGTTTGGTACAAATTCCAATGGAATATGAAAATATGTTAATGTTAATATTGCTTACATCTACAATGCGTCACATCAAATTAGCCATAGCTAATGTTTTGGGTCCCAAAAGTTCTCAAATATACATTTTTATAATGGTATAAAAACATAATGGTAAAATTGAAATGAAGAGACATAGAAAATGTGATGATAGTCTGACAAATCATTGCAACCAATCCTTAAAAAAGCTATCTAAAGCACCTAGGAATTCAAGAGAAACGCACAGTTTCAAACTAGAATGACTTAAGTCATTGAATCTGCATAGAGTGGTCTACCCAAGCTACAGTGAGTTTGTGAAAGTTAAAACTAAGTTTTCCATTGAAGAACCTTTCTCAAAAATAAATTTATGTGCAACAACAACAAAATGTTTAGGATAGCTTAAATCTAACAAGAAACAGTCCATTTTTGGGATGCCTGGGTGGCTCAGTTGGTTAAGCGGCTGCCTTCGGCTCAGGTCATGATCCCAGCGTCCTGAGATCAAGTCCCCCAACGGGCTCCTTGCTCAGCAGGGAGCCTGCTTCTCCCTTTGCCTCTGCCTGCCTCTCTGCCTGCCTGTGCTTGCTCTCTCTCTCTCTCTAACAAATAAATAAAATCTAAAGAAATGGTCCATTTTTATATTTGCATCAGTTAGCTTTTTCTTGCATACAAAATTTATTTCTTATGATTCTGTGAGTTGGCTGAGTAGATCTTCTGGTCTACACTAGCATGGCTGGCACTGAATAATCTATGATGGCTTACTCACATGTCTGAGGGCTGGCAGGCTTGCTGGTCTAAAGAAATCAGAGCTAGGATGGCTTGTCTCTGGCTCCACGTAGTATTTCATCCTCCAGTAGGAAATTCAGGATTTCTTTACATAGCAGTCTCAGAGTTCTAAAAAAAAAAAAAGATGGGGTAAACTCCAACATACAATGCTTTTCAAACCTCTGCTTGAATCAAATTTCCCAGTGTTCTGTTAACACTACCAAGGTAAATCATATTATCAAGCCTAGATTCAAGGACAGAGAAAGTAGATACCAACCCTGATATATCCGTGACTTGTTTTTTCAACTAACTACAATGTCTTCAACTTGGTATCATTAGCCTTGTTTAGGGTTTGAGATATAGGGACTTTTTTTTTTTATTCCAATGTTAAGGTTGCTTCTCCACTTCTGAATTGAATCGATGCTGTAATCTTTTTTCTTTTTTAAAAAAAAAGATTTTATTTATTTATTTGACAGACAGAGATCACAGTAGACAGAGAAGCAGGCAGAGAGAGAGGGGGAAGCAGGCTCCCTGCTGAGCAGAGAGCCCAATTCAGGGCTCCAGCCTAGGACCCTGAGATCATGACCTGAGACAAAGGCAGAGGCTTTAACCCACTAAGCCACCCAGGCACCCCTGTAATCTTTTTTCTTGTTCTATAGTCTTCCTTTCTTTTCATTCTGTCCCAACCTTCCCCAGAATATAGATGCACTTTAAGGGAATAAAGAGAGCAGCTAACTGGGTAATGGGAAATATCAAGAATAATGAAAGAAAAGACAGCGCCATCATGTATCCCTCTATTTATATCTCAAGTCAAAAGAAAACATGATCTAGAAATTTCTGATATGCTTTATGTTCTATGGATGTGATCTAAGCACAGGTCTGATATTCAGGGGAAAAAACTCATGAGTAGTTGCAATTAACAAAACATTTTGGAATCTGGGGTGGGCAATTGATTTTTATCTCAAAAAATGAAAAGTGGTGTTTTTTATTAATATTATAAAAAAACACTCATTATATTTAATATGGAAAACTCAGCTAATCCCATTTTTTTAAGAATATACTATCCAAAGGCAGTCATTCAAGAGCTAATAACAAACGTAATGCAGATTCCTCTGCTAACATTATTAGAATAGTGAAAAAGTAGTTTTCAGAAAGAATGTCTAACATGATGGCAGCCATTTTATTTAGCACAATCTGATCAAGAACACTTCATCATAGGTAAGTGACAAAGAGTTTCATTGCCATCTTAATGGCAATTAAATAACCACTGACATCACTGGTAGGAAATGTCTTTCATCACCATTTCATATTTCTCAAAATAGCAGGAGACGTGATTTTGTTATTGTAGTGTTAATGCAGTTAGGGTGTATAATAGTCTCATAAAAGTAAAAACAGAGCTTAAGATTTAATGACAATCACCATCACTTTTTTAAGACAAACTATATGCATTTGATCAAGCCCCCAAACAAACTTGTAAAGTATCTTTTTCTTGTCAGTGAAAGCATTTCTATTCCATCACAGAATTAATTATTCCAACCTAATAAGAAAGGCAGTCAACAGTAGAATTTAAAGTAAAATTGTGCATGTGGAAATAAAAATAATCCATATAATTTTCCACTGGTATCTTAAGGTATCACATTTCTTACATTTGCCTTTATACCACACCTAACCTTTTTCTTTTATTTGGTCAATTTATAATAGAATCTTCATGAAAATCTCTTACCTTAAAAACTCAAAATGCAAAGTAACATACAATTTTGTGATATTTCATTTAATTCAATAATTGTTTCCATATTTTTGGCTCTTTCTGACTAGCGTCAAACTGTTTTGATTATTAGCTGGTGAAAATAAGGAAATTTTTTCGCCTGTACACTGCTATTCAGCTTTCACTTAATAACAGTTATTTCTTCTGATATCATGGCTTACAAGCACTACTTAACCATTTAAGTCATGTGCTTCAGATTTCTGACTTTACTTCAGAGTAATTCTATGTGGAAGTCTATCTCTACTCCCAGAAGAAATTTTACCACTGGCAGCTACAGTATCCTTCAGAATTTAAAAAGAGAAAGAGACCACCATGATTGCAAAAAAGTACTGTAATGCTCTCATTCTCTTAAAAATGTGAAAATCCATGGACAAAGGAGTGAATGGTATATTGTAGTTACACTTCTTAAACTATGGCAAGGTAAAACAATATTTGCTAGTCTAAAAAAAAAAATCCCTTACCCAATGAATCAAGATGATCAGAAATATTTTATACTTTTGTTTTCTTATTAATTCATATTTGGTTTTGTTCAAAAATTTAGAGCGCAGCACCTGCCTGACTCAGTCTATGCAGCCCATGACTTTTGATCTTGGGGTTGTGAGTTCAAGCCCCAGGACATAGAGATTAAAAATTTTATGTTTACAGTAATAAGCACAGAAAATTTTATACTATCTCAGGTAGCCTTCAAGCATCTTTGGTGAGGTTAATCAGAGTTGGGAATTTTTTCAAACTTCTACAAAAACAAGATCCAGACTATAACTTAAAAATGTTCTCAATGCAAAAAAGGAAAATGGCCAAAAGGATACCTCAAATCTCATTTGGATCTAAATTTGACTCTCACATGTCCTGTGATAATACTGCCTTTGGATGTATCTACTGCCTTTGAATGTATCTACTGCCAGCAATTAACCTTTTACTCCCTGTCTTCCTTCCCTTTTCTCAAAAGCTCATCACATTTAACATCAATTTGAAATGAAGACTCAGAGGAAATTACTACAACAATCCTAGCTTCTTAAGTCTTTCCTCTCACAAATATACACACACTTTATTGAGAGTTGGGGCCACTATAACTCAACTCTTAGAAAACTCCATTTCTATCATTCAAAACTGATGGCATGAAGGCACAGCTGGACAATTTGTGCCTGCTCTGGCCTTAATCTGGAAGAGACAGTATTTATGCTCATGGTGGATTGCTTCCAAAGTGATCGCCGTGTTTTTGACAAATCATTACTCCTGGCTTTTTGTTTTGTTTTCTTTCCTCAAAGCAAATCTAGAATTCTGGAGTCAGTACTGCCACCACCTGAACTGCAGAGCATCCTTTGAATGGGACTGTCCCATGGTTAGGGTAGTCAGCAAAGGCAAATGGAAGTCAAAAATCTGCTCACAAATCTAAAGTTTGTGAGGAGTCACAAATATTAGCACAAATTTCATGAAGCATCCACCCTGGGGGCATATTATTTTAAGAGAAACCGAGGACAAAAGGCTAGAGGAGGAAAATTAAAGTTTCTTAGTTTTATTCTAACACTAACCTACCTACCTACCTACTCAGTTTCTAGGTGTCAATGTATAATGTCAGTTGGATATATGTGGCATGTCTTAAGTCCATTTTGAGCAGCGGAATCATAAAAATTTTCCTCCCTTTCCATTTATCTTATTTCCGTACAAAGGGGAAAAAAAATATCATTATAGGGAAAGAAATAATGAGAAAGGAAAACAAAATTTCATTTATTTGTAAAGAATAAAGTACACACTAAAGCACTGAATGACCCTTTTAAAACACTTGTCTGAAAGTAAAATCCACAAAGTCTGAGAAAAAACAAGCTCTAATCATTATTCAAACATGGAACTTCTAAAATAATTTTTAACTGAGGGTATCTTCATTCTTTCCTAATGTTTATGTGTACTCAAAAGGAAAGTTAAATATTGTGATTTTTCAATGTTGTTTTGTTAGTGTTTTGATCCAAAGAGTTCAATTTACTGAACTTCCCCTGAAAAGTATGTTTTGTCCCTACTTCTTCAGCATAATTTGGTGTGTGTGAGGAACTGGAAGGGATTATAAAAAAACCACAAGACATAGTTCTCTTCTGGCTATTATTATTATTTGGCACCAGAACTTGAGCCTGAAAGGTTTATTTCCCTAAAGTTCAAAACACATCTTGTGTGCACTATGTAATTATCATATTATATGTTATATTTTTTACCTCCTCGAGGGAAATTTGCTCTTCTAGTTTGGTTCCCAGATGGCATAATTTCATAGGTCCATAGGTCTAGTGTGTGTGTGTGTGTGTGTGTGTGTGTGTGTGTGTGTGCGTGCACGCGCGCATGCGCTTATAAATACATCTCAAAGCATGCATGTGACAGATGTCACAGTCCTCCAGACCAGCGCTCAGCTGGTTCTAAAGTTGGTAAGTTCTATTGCTTGGCCCTCAGCAGTTTTAGTATTCATGTCCAAACTTCTGTCTTTAATAGTCACATAATCTTTAGCCAGTTTCTTGCAGCTTGCCTTGTTGGGCCACATGGCAATGCTACCACCTAGTGGAGCCTGATTATCCTTTGGTAAAAATGTAGCAATCTAACCCTATCAAGAAAGTCCCCACTTATGGATGGGTAAGTGGCCTTCTTCCAAGAGTGCTCTTCCCAAAAATATTCCTTCCTACAGCAACTGCCAACCACTGATCTGTTCAAAAATTATAACATCAGATTCACTTGGGAAAGCTAGCCTTTGAAGAATGTATCATTGCTTCCAACAGGATGTGAACTTAAATGTATGTAATAGCTAGGAGGGAAAACTGTAATTCCTCTCTTTTTTTTTTCAAATTAACAGATTTTTTTTAATCTAATTATCAACTAAGAAGTAATTTCAATGCCAAAGTATAGTATTCTCAGAATATAACCTGAAGAACATGTACCAAAATATTGGCAGTGATTACCTCTGAAAGGTGCAGATGAAAGTAAAGGGAGCAAGGTGTAATGTTTTCTTGGTTTTTCAGATTTTCTGCAATGAGCAAGTATTTTGAAATTAAACAAATAAATTTTAATTTTTAGTTGTATACCAGCCATGCAGAATGAATCAGTAACCAAGTTTTCAAACTGGCCAGGAGTAATATCCTTTTATTATAGACAAAGCAGCCAAGGCTTAGAGAATTTTAGTGACTTATCTGAATTAACAGTGATGCTTAATTTTATGTGTCAACTTGACTGAGCCACGGAATGAACAGCTGGTTAAACGTTATCTCTGAATGTGTCCATGAAGGTGCTCTAGAAGAGATTAGCATTTGAATTAGTGGTCTATATAAAACAGCTGCCCTGCTGCAAACTTGGTGGTCACCAACCAATCCAAGGGCCTTGACAGAACAAAAAGGCAGAGGATGGTTGGTTTTGCTTCCTTCCTGTTTAATCTGGGACATGGATCTTCTCCTGCCCTCGGTGGTCCTGGTTCTTGGGCTTTCACCCCAGACTGGAACCAACACCATCAGCTCTCTAGTTCTCAGGGCTTCAAATAACGCCACCCCCTCTTCTCCCTGTACCAACCCCCAACCCCTGCCATCTTCCCTCAGTCTCCAGCTGGGGCTTAGCCTTCACAATGATCTAAGCTCGTGAGTAAATATCCTATAATAGATAACTTTCTAGAAAGAAGATGGGACCGGGAGGGAGACAAACCAAAAGAGACTCTTAATGTCATAAAACAAACTGAGGGGGGTGGGGGGAAGAGGGGTTGGGAGAGGGTGGTGGGGTTACATTATATGTTTAAATAAAGCTTAAATAAAGTTAAAAAAAATAGATAACTTTCTAGATATAGATATCTTTCTAGATATATAGACACATACTTTTGTTTGTTTTTATATTATACATATATATATACATATGTACATATGTATGTATATGTATATATACACACACATACATATGTGTGTGTGTGTGTGTGTGTGTGTGTGTGTGTGTGTGTATACTCTTCTCTTTCTGCTTTCTGTTTCTGGTTCTGTTTCTCTAGAGAATTCTAATACGTAACACAGCTAGTCACTGGCAGAATCCCAGCTTCTCAGCTTCAGTTCCAGTACTTATGCCACTATATCATGACACCTTTCCTCCATCTCCCCTCTGGTTGGATTTCTTACATAAATCTCTTTCTACAGTGCTCATCTCACACTTACTGTAAATTTTCCAATGAACAAAAATTTAGTCATGTATTCTTGTATGCAAGTGGAACAATAAGACTACTGGTAATGAATGTCACATAAGTGACAGGAACAGAGTACAGTCTCATTGTGCATAAAATAACGTGCAGCATCCAATTATCTCAATTGATCAAAATACTTCTGATAAGCTAGTAACACTGGAATACTGACAAATGTTTTCAGACTTTATTAAAATATTCTTAAGGATAACATGTAAGATAAAGGATAACATATAAGATAAAATGTCAAAACTCTACCAAAAGCCTAAAAATCTTTTTGAAAATAGTGAATAAGCAATAATCCTACCCTAACACTGACTTGGTAAAACCCACGAGATGTTCTGTTTCTCACACCACCCCTCCTTGGCCAACTTGCAAATAAGCAAGGATACTGTCCAAGTAAATATACTAATTATTTCTAATCATTTTCAGCTTAAAAGAACATTCTAATCTAGCTCTTATCAGTACTCCTTGTTATCATTTGTTAAGGTGCTACATTCTAGGTGCTTTGTAAATGTCAGTAATTCTTAAAATAAACCCACAAGGTAGGTGGTGTTACCATTCGCTTCACTCATAAAGAAAATGAGGTTCTAAGAGCTTCTTGCCCAGTAATTCACAGAGACACTACCAGTTCTGCCCTCATGAAGATTAAATATTTATGTCTAGAGTTGCATTTAATACTTTGTGTGCTAGGTGCTAACAAGTTATATCAGGATCTTGTTTACAATTATCCTAGTCACAAACCATTTCAGCAGTGACCAAGTTGCCCTCTTGACAAGCATCTTCCTTTGCAGACAAAAGTATAGGCATGAAATTAATTAACTGTTCCTTCTTAAAAAGGCCAAGTCTATTCAAGGATGAAGCAGAAAGGCTATATAAAAGACTCCTCAGAAAAAGAAAACACTATATCTAGTTCTTTCATTGAATTTCCTGGGGGGAGGTAAAACTGCCCAGTCTCCCAGAACATCAAAACTTTAGTTGAAAATGAGCTAATCTTTCAATCAGCTCCACTGGGCTCTTTGGCAAGAGGCAGAAGAACCTTGGACAGTCACAGTCTGTTGTAAGACTACAAGATTTTCTTCCTCAGTGCTATTACTTTGGCACTTTTCACAAGCAATAAATCCTTTAAAGCCTAACAAGTAATTGTAGAGATTGAAACTAAAGCTGCCATAGTGCAAAAGCTTTTAATGTATCACAGAAGTAAACTATCATGTTCACTGCTCTGAACAGAAATGTCCTTCAATACTATGGGGTTATTTTTTACCACCTGCTATATATCTGGCACTGTGTTAGGAACTACAAGGACTACACACACACACACACATGTGTATCCAAACCAGTAATTCCTGTCACAAGAAATTTAATGTAACAATGAAGAGACAAAATGTTTGTAAGTAATAATCATAATTTCTTAGTGAAACTTTCCCAGCACATTAAGAACAGATTCATAGCTAGGAAATTCCAAAACTGTTAAATCCAAATATGAAGTTGTAGAATCTTGTACGGGTCCCACCAGAAAACAGAATTCTCCCCCAGATGGTTCAAATTAAAACATGCTAATGAAGGGACCAATAACCAAGGTGTGGGAAGAACTAAGCTAACAAAGAAGGGATGATAAGGCATCCAGAGACCCAATCATGGGAAGGCATTATAGCTCCTAAGGCTAAAAAGGCAAGAGGAGAAAATAATGTTAAAGGAGCCCAGTAAGAGCTAAATCTGTGGAAGGGTCTACCCAAGGGGTGCTGAATCATGGAGGAGAACATCCACTATAGGAGAAAATGCTACGTGGAAGCAGGGAGGAAGCAAGGAAAAGAGAGCCACAGCTCTCTTTTCCTCTACCAATCTATGTCCTCCTACATCCTCCTCTGGCTAAACCCAAATGGAAATCAGCTAGAAAGGGGAACTAGGTAATGCTGTTCACAATCAGCAGTCAACTCTCAGGCTATGAAGTAAGAGGGGGAAGGAGGACAAATACAGAATATCTACATATATGCTGGTGAATTTCTACTATTATAAATACCAATAAGTAGTAAGCATAACAGATTTATAATGCCAAACACTGGTCTCAGTATTTTACATATATTGAATAATTTAATCCTCACTATGATCTTATGAGTTAGAATTGGTATTAACCCATTTACAGATGAAGAAACTGAAGGACAGGAAGGTTAGGTATCTTGCCCAAGGTCACAAAGCTAGTAAGTGGTAAAGCCCAGACTGGAACCCAAGTGATCTTGCTCCAAAGCTCATGACTTTAAACATTATGTTCCACTGCCTATCCTAAGTCTACAAACCCTCTCTCCATGACAACACCCCAGAGCAACATCTCTGGATATGAATCAACAAAGTAAAATCAAATTTGATGCCTCAGGATTTCACCTAATATTTCTGTTAATGAACATGAAGAATAAGTGTTTGGGATGTACATTCCTCTACCACACATGGAAAGAAAATTAGATATCATTTTTATTTTGCCTTTAATTCCCACACATGCAAGAATTCTTGGAGGGGTAGTGGGAAAATAATCAGCAAACACTCTATTGCAAAGGAGAAAACCAGTGGCGGAAAGGAAAAAGACGTTATTTAAAGCCCAAAGAGAGAAGTTATTTTAACAAAGAGCAACTACTGCCATTGCTTGGCCTCTCCAGACTTGAACCTGGAGAAATGTTGATATTCTCAAACTAGTAAAATTGTAAAGCTCCTCAGAGACATTTCTTCTTGGAGGCAGAAGAAAACTGATTAGACATTTAACCTGAGGTAGGTACTCAACTTGAGTTTAAAAGAAAGCAGGCATAAAGAACGACTTATTCAAACAAGTCTGCAATAGTCACCAGATTGTTGTTGCAACTCATCACATCCTTCCTGAAAAAATATGGAAGAAATGCTAAGCTTTCCCTGGCCTATAATAAATCACTCAGGAGCTGCCACTCCCAGGCTAAATCTTCCGGTCTGCTCCCTACCTCTCCCTTTTTTTCCCTTCATATTTTTCCTCTCTCATATTTCTAGTCTCCATTTAAGGGAATGAGAAAAGAATGGAAATAAAAGTAGACCATTTTCCTGCTTCTGCTCAAAATTTCTGCATCAGAATTCATAGCTGACAAGGGTCCACCATGAAGACATATCATTTTGGCTTTGTACTTAAAAAGAGTAGATGATCCGCTCACTTAAAAAGATGCAAGTTTTAAGATGAATCAGAAGATTTGTCCAGAGTTTCTCACCCACTATCCTGTATCAAGTCATCAAATTTCTTGAAGTTTTATTTTTTTGAACTATCAGTAAAAATATTGGCTTATGTGCTGAATACATTCCAAAGCACATTAGAAGTGTTACCTATTTGATCTTCATAACAATCCTATGATTTATCCAACTTGCTCATCTCTGCTCATGTCACCACCATTGCTTATGGGAATTAATAAGGTAGGGACTCTGACAATTTGAAGACTAAGTGAGGCAAAGAGTACAGTATAGAAACGGGAAAAAAGGGAGTAATTGTAAAGTGGAGAAACCTGACAAACACTATTTAAACCAGGTTAGAAAGGTTAACATCAAGAGTGATGAGACATGTTAGTAGTGTGCACTCTTAATGTTCTGAAAATGGCACTTTATCTCTGTGATTTTCCTCCCCAAAACACATAAACCCAGTCTAATTATGAGAAAAATATCAGACAAATCCCAAGTGAGAGACAACCTATAAAATCCCTGACCAGTACTCCTCAAAACTATCAAAGTCTTCAAAAAGAGGGAAAGTCTATCACAGCCAAGAGAAATTAAGATGTAATGATAAAATGTACTGTGGTGTCCTAGAAGAGAAAAAGGACATTTAAGTAAAAAATAATAAAAATCAGAATAATTTTAGTATATAGTTAATAATATATCAATATTGCTTTATTAATTGCAACAAATTGTAGTACTGTATTAATATGTTATTAATAGGGGAAAGTATGTGTGGACTATATGGGAACTCTCTGTACTATCTTCACAACTTTTCTGTAAATCCTAAACTGTTCTAAAAAATAAAGCTTATTATAAAAATGAAATGAGATAATATATAAAGTTTTATTAAAGCCACAGTATATTCTTAGGGTAATGATGTTGGTAATGATTAGAGCTGTGTTTTGGTGACAATCTGGCAGTAACTGGAAGGTAGATTAGTGCAGTATTCAGAGAGGATTTTCCTTGGCTCAAATGCATACTATAATAGTCACAATTTCATTTTCTTGGAAAACACAAATTTTCAGGTACATAACTTCTGAAAGTAGTGCTAGTAATCATCAGATAGATCCCAGAAATTATTTAATAGTTCATGAATCATTCTGCAAGTCATTTCTTTTAGTATTCACCATGCAGTGGGTACTGTCCTAAATTGCAAAGCACAATTTATTTTTTTCCCTAACTACCCAGTGAGACTGTCAGCAATGGGGGGGGGGGGGTTGTTCAATTTTCCCTGCACTTCCAAGTGTAATGAGAGTGACTGCTGCTCTGCTAGCCAATCCTCCAAAATCAATCTTTCCAACAGTAGGATACAGCAAAATGGAATGAGACAAGACAGTACTAACTGCTCCCAGGTAGCAAATTACAATATTCCAAATCAAAGGTCACAAAAGTTTGTACTCTGCTTACTACTTTGGCTGAGTTGTGGATACTGAGGTGGTTAAAGAAAAAGGAAAATACATGGAAGGAAGAAAGAAGGGAGGAAGGGAGGGAGAGAAGGAAGAGAAGAAAGGAGGCAGAGCCAGAAGGAAGGAAAGAAAAGGAGGAAAAGAGCAACAAAAAATGACTTGTGTTATACATAATAACTCTATGGTAAAATCATTTCCTTAACAAGTCCTGAGTCAAATGAAAGTCAATGACAGTGCCAGATCATTCAAATAAATAATGATTCAAAAAGCTCTTCAGTAAATCCCCAATGAATTCAGAGCAACAACAACATTTAAGATTTCTTATCTTTACCTATCCTCCTGGTTTGAGTCTCTTCTCCAAAAGGACTTGATAACTCTCTATGCACCAAGTGTAAAATTACCAATTTATTAAATGTTATAAAATACTGCTTTTAAAAATGAATGAAATAAAGAAGAAAAGAAGCATAAAGCAACCTGAAGGCTTTGAACATGTACACTTTAGTGATTTTTTATTAACATCTCCATAGAACTTACAGGTAAGTTCTAAAACCCATATCCGTTTACTGATTTTCTGTGCTATTGCTTATAGTTGAAAAAGATAAAATCCTCTTAGCAGAGTTGTAACCCATTTACCAGATTACACTGTAAATGAGCCTTCTTTCCTCCCAGGCTCCCCAGAAACGGTGTAATAGCAACTCCAGTCACCGTAATTGTTCCACAAATGCCTTCGAGGAGATCTGAGAAGACCCAAAAGCCCACAAAGCTTATTGACTTATACACAGAATACACAAAGGAATTTTATTTCCAATTCCAATTTCTTAATTTTTTTTATTATTTTCCCCAGCACAAAGCAGTATTTGTGCCTGTGGATCTCCCTAAATGTTTATGTCCCAAAGGACATAAGGGTGTGAAAAATGGGACTCAAGTTCTTGATAAATTCACATTATAAGACACGGCCTTGAAAATGAAAAGCAACTGAAATCCTTCTCTCTCTAAATTTTCTTTCATGTCAAATGTTAGTCTTGCTTATTCAACAACTTGGACCCAGCACTTGAAAAATAATGAGTCTATCTAAGCAGTATCAACAACTAGGATTTAAGAAACATGAACAGAAAGTCTTCAGCAAAATACGAAGGGTTAGCAGTTAGAGAAGAGTTCACAGTTTTACTAGTCTAGAAATAAATTATTGCAAACTGAGAAACTGATACAATGTATTCATTTGCTAACTTCCTCATAACCCACCAGGAAAATTTAAGAATAAGAACATTTGACATTAACTGCCTAACTCACACTTAGTACACCCTAAAATCTTGAGTATTCATCCTGTAAAATAAAACTGTCAAGAATGTAACAATCAAAAAATAAATTCTCTTTTCTAGGAAAAGTATAACATTTAGACCTACATTTTAAGCCAACAACAAATCCTAACCAGATTATCCACTGATATGACACAAATTTTTGCAAAAAACTTATTATTTGTTCTTTCTCTGCCACCGTTTGCAGGTTAATGAGAGCAAACCTCTGGCAGGCCACCAAAGAATTTAGCTTTAAATAGCAGATAAGATAATTGGACATTGGTCATTCCTCTTTCTGTTAAGGATTGGGATTTCTCTTTGCGTTTAGTTTACACAAGGAACCATTATGAAGTTGTGAGTGAAAATATGATGGTCACAAAATTTACCTGCCAAAATGCTCTTAAACTGTCTGTTAACATGAATTGTTTGTCTACTCAATAAATTCTTGATCTGTATTAAGGTAAAAATTACAGCTAACATGTAGTGTGTGCTTACTATGTGCCAGGTACTGTTTAAAGCACTGACAAGGGTGCCTGGGTAGCTCAGTGGGTTAAGCCTTTGCCTTCGCTCAGGTCATGATCTCAGGGTCCTGGGATCCAGCCCTGCATCGGGCTCTCTGCTCAGCAGGGAGCCTGCTTCCCCCTCCACCTCCGCCTGCCTCTCTGCCTACTTGTGATCTCTCTCTCTGTCAAATAAATAAATAAAATCTTTTAAAAATAACAATAAAAAATAAAGCACTGACAAAAATTAATTCAAATAATATTCATAACACTTTCTGCATTCCTTGGAAGACAAACCAAACCAATTAATATGAGAAAATGAAAACAGTCCAAATTGTTTGGATGGCTAGATCATGAACTAATTTTTTCTTTCTTTCATTTTGATTGCCATTAACATTGTCGCTGCTGCTGTTATTTTCACATAGTAAATATACATGTAAAGTCTTTTCAAAACCTTTATTTCCACCCTGAAAACTGGAGATAATAGTAGTATCTTCCTGAGAGCACTGCTCTATCCATTTTACACACTGCAAAAATCTTTCCAAAACACCACTTGTATTCATACAACATTCAACTACTTGTTGGATCTAATCAAACTTCTTAGCTGGTCATGCTAACAAGTCACTCTTGTTTATCTCACTACTTCTCCGCACAACCTGTTATTCCAGTCAGGCTTAGGTTCACACCTAAATCATTTCATCTATTTTAGCTCACCTTCCCTTCCCACTTCCTTACAAATATACTCATCACCCCTCTGCTAATCACGCCTCCCGCATCCTTCATTTTCCAAGTCACATTTTCCCATTTTCCCTATCTCCCTTAAGTCTTCCCCATCTGACATGGATCTGACATGTACAGAGGGCCAACAATTTGCTTGGCACATTTTGTATGTTATTTAATTCTTCTAACAATTTTAGAGATAGTTAATAGTATCCCTATTTGATACATGAGGATTAGAGAGCTTGTAATGTTTTCAGGGTGGTAGACTGAGGCTTTTCTCTCAGTTATGCTGATCCATCCTGCACTTAAGAGCTTGTAGCACAGGATACCTAGGTGGCTCATTTGGAAAAGCATCTGACTTTTGATTGCAGCTCAGGTCATGATCTCAGGGTTATGAGATGGAGCAGTGCCTCAGGCTCTGTGTTTGGCAGAGGAGTCTACTTGGGATTCTCCCTCTCCCGCTTCCCCTCCACTCTCCTCTCTCTCCCTTAAAAAAAAAAAAAAAGAAGAAGAACTTGTTCCACACAACTCTTTAAGTTTATATTGTCTTGTAATGTTCTCTAATTGCTTAATATGTTAAATCCATGTGATCCCCTAAGTTCCTTGAGGTCCACATCTCGTGCAGTTCACACCATAAGTGCTTAATTAATACTGCTGACTTGAATTAGCAGACAACAAAAGCCTCAAAAGTGATAGGGGCTCCTAGGAGGCAAAGTTGGTTAGATGTTGGATTCTTCATTCCAGCTCATGTCTTGATCTCAGGGTCTTTAGATCATTAGGCCCCACATCTGGCTCCGAGCTCAATGAGGAACCTACTGGGTTTTCTCTGTCTCCCTCTGACCTTCCCTGTACTCACTCTCTTTCTCTCCCTATCTCTAGAATAAATAAACCTTCTTTTTAAAGTGATATGAAATTCCCATAAAAGGGTTACTCTTCAAATATTAGATCATCCCAAAATTCCCTAAAAGGACTGCTTCAGACAATGTGGTAGAAGCTTCAGGAAAGCACCATCATAGAGAAACTCTCAGTAGGTATTTGAAGATGTTGATGAGAAACTCTTGAGGGAATTGGACCTTTGACAGACTGGAGTAGAAGTGTCAGAGGAAAATCAGAGTTGCCCTGCAAATGTTAAGCACCCAAATGTTTAACTTCCAAAGAGTTTATGTATTAAGAAGAAATAGGAAAGATAAATACGGTGTTTCCTTCTATCACTTTCATATTTCAAGGCATTCCTTTTTCTTTTGACCCTAGATGTTCACGTCAGCTGAAGCAGATTTAGAAGACAACTAAATTGGGTTGTTTCACTATCACTAAGAAAAATCTGACATAATTCTTTATCTTCTATCCAAAGGCCTGGATCCAAATGGAAAGGAGGGAGAGCAATGCCTGAACATGTCTCAGCAACCACTCACGCAGCTCTTACTCTGGTATCACCAGGGAATACCTAGCCAAATAGCCTGAGTTGCCGTCTTGTATCCCTCCTACACCAGGCACAGCAACTGTATAACAGAACTTCCAGCCCTGAAGAGGTGCCCTGGGGATAGAGGTAATGCCAATAAATCCACAGCCAAAGATCTATCTGGGAAAAGCAAAACTTTGATAGCTTTGGGTCTCAACCTTAGCTGATGGCTAATGGCCATACCTTTAAAAGAAAACTCCTACCCAACACCTTTTCAAGCAGTCTTCTTAGTAATTTTTAAATACTAACTATTTCTATCACTATGGTCCTTAAGTGCTTCTTAATAATTAGTCCTTTGGAAACAGTAAACAAACCAGCAGTTAAAATCCCCTAACTCCTCACTGCAGTCCTGCTCAGTGATGTGTATGAGTCTCTTTGTGACTTTTATTCAGAGCATGTGGCAGCTGGAGCACAGTCAACCCCATCCTTCAACAGCCTCATTTGCCTGGTTTTCAGGGGTCAAAGACAACACTCCAGCTGCCAGTTCCATGCCCAATGACAGGGTGAAGGATCTTTTCCACAAAAAGGCAATGTTAATAAACAGCCCAAATCACTGACTTAACCTTTTTACTCTCCTTCCCTCTCCTGTGCCAAGGGACTCCCCTCAGCTTTGTAACGCCTTCTGTCACCAACACAATTAAGCCCACTACCATGCACCCACCCCCAACACCCTGACTTGTAGAGAATACTAATGTAACAAGACTTGGGCCAGCAGAGGAAAGAAGATATCTTACTGGGAAGATCTGTTCACTAAACCACTCATCCTTTTAAGAACTTATTTCTACACTCCTAAAAAAATTAATAAACCATTATTACCTCCCTCAAACTTCTAGGCACATTTACATATATCAGCCAAGAATGTATTTTCTTTCGTTTTTTTTAAGGACTTGCTAGACTATATGAAACATCCTCAAAATATAAATATATTTTCTTTATATATAATGTTGCATATAGATGTATAAGCACAAATACATAGAAATACATAGAGAGCTATGTATTTATATTTTGAATTTTATTATTTATATTTATATATCTATATATGAATAAATATATAAACATATATATGTATTTTAACACATAGATATTAATTTTGTTAACATGAAATACATTAACAAAAGTATTTCCAGTAACATATAGAAAATTTATCTTATATGTAAATATGAATATTTCCCAAAAGACCTTGTGAGAGTCATTGGGTCCACAGTGAAATTTTTTTCACTTCTTATCTTTCCATGTTTGTTTATGTTATAAATGGGGAGGGGGTGACAACTACAGAATCACCACTTCTAATGAAACCTGGCTCTACTATCAGGTCATGTAAAAACATCAACGGTTCTACAACCTTGAGGTGTCCTCATTGTTTAAAAAAAAACACTCTCATTTTCAAGAGGAAGATAAAGGCATTACAAATAAAATTTTACTTCTAAATATCAACTAAAATAACTATTTTTTATGGACTTCATAGGTCAATATAACGATTCCAAAGTCAAGACTAAAAGCAGAGAGAACAGAAACTTTTTTTTTTTGAAGATTTTTATTTATTTATTTGACAGACAGAGATCACAAGCAGGCAAAGAGGCAGGCAGAGAGAGAGGAGGAAGCAGGCCCCCCGCCGAGCAGAGAGCCAGATGCCAGGCTCAATCCCAGGACCCTGGAATCAGGACCTGAGCCGAAGGCAGAGGCTTTAACCCACTGAGCCACCCAGGCGCCCCAAGAACAGAAACTTTTAAATAAAGCTAAGACAATGATAATATTTATTCCCAGATACACAGATAACTTAAATAATAATATAACATATATACCATAATAATATAACAGTATAAGCATTAAAAAGTATAGTCTCAATCTTCAGAAAAAGATTGTTCATCGGTTTCAAAAATGTGTATGTGCATATCTAAGTCACAAAGAATTTAAATCAAGGAAGATATAAACATACAGTTCTTATTAACTTATTTTTTATTTATCTACTTACCACTCAACAAATTTCAAAAAAGCATTTGAGGCAGAATTCCTTTCTAAACCATCAAAGATTTTACTAGTCAAAGGGTGTGGGGAGCAGTGGAAGTAGTGTTAACATGGCTGCTGCTCTTCCTGTCCTTCCCCAGACAAGGCTCTTTTACACCAGGTCAGCACTGTCCTCTCCCACTCCCTTGATTCAAACAAAAATAGATAAATAAACATTTTACTATCTGGCACTATGTCTGACTTTTTAAAAGCCATTCAATCAAACATTAAAAGTAAATAAGCGTACAGTTTATGTATACAACTTGCATTGTTTATGGCAATTACGAAGGAAGAAAGGCAAAGAGGAAATATTTTCTTCTGGCATTTCAAAGCAGCTTCTGACATAACAAGTTACTGCATTTTAAAAATATAAACTGCCTCAATAAATTATATTCCCCTCAGGAACTGCTAAAATTGCATTCTACAAACACTGAAAAAGGAGAACAATAATACTTCTGCCAAATACCAAGATGGTATCTAACAGTGAAAGAGTTAAGAAAATGATAGAACTCTGTAATAGATTTCCTTTTCATTCTAAATATGTTGAAAATGTTTTAGCAGCTCAAATGGGTATATTTAGCACCTATACCTTGAAAGAAATTATTAATTTCACTTTAAAAGTTTACTATCAATGCTTTAACCTTTCCCATTTTTTACCACAAAATTGTTTCATCACGTATCTTGTCAGATACTAATATTCTCAGAGCATAGCACAAAAATCAGTTATACAAAATTTAATAATCTGTTATCCAACAGTATGGATAACAGAAGTACAGACAGGTGCTAAAGAGGGGAATATAGGTATTTATAGACAGAAAATGCTCCTCAGGGGCGCCTGGGTGGCTCAGTGGGTTAAGGCCTCTGCCTTCGGCTCCGGTCATGATCTCAGGGTCCTGGGATGGAGCCCTGCATCGGGCTCTCTGCTCAGCAGGGAACCTGCTTCCTTCTCTCTCTCTGCCTGCCTCTCTGCCTACTTGTGATCTCTGTCAAATACATAAATAAAATCTTAAAAAAAAAAAAAAAAAAGAAAATGCTCCTCAAACACTACACTCAACAGCCCTGACTCCCACCTCCCCCTTCCATCCAGTCTTATTCAGTTTCCACACCTCTTAGATAATTCCTATTTTCCTTTTTTAGTTCTCAAACTAGTTCATACCTATTTGAATCAATTTTAATCAGATTTTTAGTTTTTTAAGAGTTTTTTTATTTATTTGACAGAGATCACAAGTAGGCAGAGAGGCAGGCAGAGAGAGAGAGGATGCAGGCTCCCGCTGAGCAGAGAGCCCGATGTTGGGCTCGATCCCAGGACCCTGAGATCATGACCTGAGCGAAGGCAAAGACTTTACCCAATGAGCCACCCAGGTACCCCTTATTTTTTTTAAAAAGCCAAATTAACTAGCCAAAGCCACATTAAGCCTGTATAAGTTATATTAATAAACACAGCACTGAAATGGCAAAAAATATATGAATTAAAAGCTATTCCCCTTTTCAAGAACACTATAAAATAGGACAGAGAAATGCCAGAGTATATATAAAATAACTCTGAAAGGATACACAAAAACTGATAATAATTGTTGCTTCTAGTTATTATTTTACTGTATATTCTTTTGTAGTGTTGGAATTTTTCATCATATATATTGCTTTTGCAGGCGATAAAAATATATATTAAATTAAAAATTTTAAAACAACAGAATATATAAAATCTAAAACAATAAAAATTTAAAATCCACATGGCAAACATAACATTGTAGGATTTGCCATCTACCTCATACATGAGAATTTCATATTTAGTGAAAAGTTAAGACTATGATAATTATTTGTTTAAATATTACAATTAACAAGAAATTTAGGATCTCCAGAGAAAAAATAGCTATCCAAAATAAAAAATAAAGCTGATGCTAATGGGTTATATCTGACTCCTGATTCAACATTAGTATTCAAATAAATATCTAAAAATTTTAAATTACTGAATCCACAGTTAGAAGCTATTAAAAAAGCATTTCAGAACGTAAAAGACGTGCAAGAAGGAACATTAACCTTTCTAAGCAGTGACACCATGACACAAACAGAAAATCCTTAGGAAAAGAGAAAATGATTCAGACAAAACATTTTTTTATTTGAATACTGTTGATAAACAATGTTACATTAATTTTAGGTGTACAACTGTGATTTGACAAGTTTATACATTTCTATGTTCACCACAAATGTAGCAATCATCTGTTCCATTACAAGGCTATTACAATATCACTGACTATATTCTTTATGCTGTGCCTTTTATTCCATTGACTTATTCATTCCATGACTGGAAGGCTGTATTTCCCTCTCCCTTTCACCCATTTTGCCCAACTGCCCAACCCCAGCAACCATCAGTTTGTTCTCTGTATTTATAGATCTGATTCTGCTTTTTGTTTATTCATTTGGATTCTTTTTAGATTCCCCTCATGAATGGAATTTATGGTAGCTGTCTTTCTCAGCCTCACTTATTTCACTTAATGTTAATACTCTCTAGGTCCATCCATGCTGTCTCTAATGGCATAATCCCTTCCTTTTTTATGGCTGTATAATATTGCATGGTATATATACCACATTTTCCTTAACCATTTGTCTATTGATGGACACTTAGTCACTTTCATGTCTTGGCTATTTTAAATAATGCTGAATAAACACAGGGGTGCATATATCTTTTTAAAGTAGTATTTTCACTTTCTTTGGGTAAATACCCAATTGTAAAATTACTGGATCATATACTATTTCTATTTTTAATTTTTTGAGGAACCCCCTACATTGTTTTCCATAGTGACTGTACAAATTTACATTCCCACCAACAGTGCATGAGGGTTCCTTTTTCTCCACATCCTCGCCAACACGTTGTTTCTTGTCTTTTTGATTTTAGCCATTATAACTGGTGTAAGGTGGAGTCTCATCATGGTTTTTACATTTCCCTGATGATAGTAATCTTGAGCATCTTTCCATGTGACTGTTGGCAATCTGTATATCTGGAAAAACATCTTTTCAGGTCCTCTCTCCATTTTTTAATTGGATTTTTTGGCTTTTTCATGCTGAGTAGTGTAGTTCTTTATATTTTTTGGATATTAACCCCTTACCAGATACATCATTTACAAATCTCTTCTCCCATTCAGTATGTTGTCTGTTTTTGTTGGTTTCTTTTACTGTGCAAAACCTTTTTATTTAGGTATAGTCCCAACAGTTTATATTTGCTTTTATTTCCCCTGCCTTAAGACACATCTAGAAAAATGTTGTGATGGTCAATGTTAAGAGAAATTATTGCCTGTCTTCTCTTCTAGGATCTTTATAGTTTCATGTCTCACATATAGGTCTTTTACCCATTTTGATTTTTTTTTTGGGGGGGGGACATTAGAAAGTGGTCCAGTTTCATTCTCTTACATACAGCTCTCCAGCTTTCCCAACACCATTTATGGAAGAAAAAAAAAAAAAAACAGCTGTCATTTCTTCATTGTAAATTCTTGCCTCCTCTGTCATACTAATTAACCATACAATTATGAGTTTATTTCTGGGTTTTCTATTCTGCTCCATTGATCTATGTGTATATTTTTGTGCCAGTACTATAATGCTTTGAGTATTACAGCTTTGTAGTATATTTTGAAATCCAGTATTGTGATACCTCCAGCTTTGTTCCTTGTCAGGATTGCTTTGGCTACTCAGGTTCTTCTGTGGGTCCATAGAAATTTTAGGATTATTTATTCTACTGTTGTGCAAAATGCTGTTGATATTTTCATAGGGATTGCACTGAATCTGTAGATTGCTTTGGATAGTATGGAGATCTTAACAATATCAATTCTTCCAACCTACAAGCATGGACTATCTTTCCATTTGTTTGTGTCATCTTCAATTTCTTCCATCAGTGTTTTATAACTTTTCCAGAGCATAGATCTTTCACCTCTTTGGTTAAGTTTATTCCTAGATATTTTATTCTTTTTGGTGCAATTGTTAATCATGGTTTTTTTAGAGAAATATGGTTATATAAGTACTGAAAAAATAAACCATAAGAAGAAAAACCTTATATATTAAGATAATCATTACAGTTTTATTTTAAAATAGGAAAAGATGGAAGTAACCTATCTGCACATTAATAGAGGAATTATTCAAAATTATAGAGCATCTCCTCAATTGAATTTTCATTGATTTTCATCATAAAACCTGTGGGGAAAAAATGAAAATTATTTTTATCTAATGAAATTGTAATATAAAACTGCATATATTCCATAATCAAAATATGTTTCTATGCCATACTGGAGGTAATTCAAATACTGCAGCTCCAAGACCATAGAGAGAAAAAAAGCTAAAGGCCAATACTCCTATGTTCAATCACACACACACACACACACACACACACACACACACCCCTCTTCCACCTCTTTAGGGTTGACATGAGAATGGACACACATATCTGCCTCATGAAAAACACTTCCCAAAATACCATCCCCTTCCCCAACCTTGAGGAAATTCCCCCAAATAACCCATATCTGTCCAGGATTAGAAGCCTCCTACCTATCTCAACATAAGGCAAGCTTCTACCTCCTCCCATTTTTGAAGCATATTTCTAAGCTTCATCCTCTTCACTGGACCTAAGACCCTGAAACACAAAAGATTTTGACAGCCTCTCTGCCAGTTTAGTGATAATGTCAAGAAGAAAAAGAGTAAGTTAGAAAAAGCTGCCAGGATAATTGAGGGAAACAGAACTCATTTGCTCCATCATCCAACAAAAATTTACTTCATGCACAGTATGTACTGGCATGGAGAACAGTTCCCTTTCTCATTTGGGATAATTAATAATGAGTTGTATTTGGACACACTGAATTTGAGTTATTGCCAGGATAACCTAATGGATAAGTCTGCAGACAGATAGAAACATGGCTTTCAAGAAAGTGTAGGCAAGACTCTACAGGATTAGATGCTAAGCAGAAGAAGCTGAATAAAGAGGCTTTAAAGGGGTTGAGTAATTGAGTGTTTCACTGAGACTACAACCCAGGCTTGGCAGAATGGGCAATAAGCAAGATATCAATTCCACAAATTTTGGAGATGGAAGTCTACTTGTAATGAATGATGAGCTCTAGAGGATAGTCACACCAGAACAGGATTAGGTGGAGTGAAGACAAGAATTGGAGACCTCAAGGACAGCCAGGTCCACTAAGCTGAAGAAGTGGAATAGGATTGTTTTCATTAGCCAAAGGTTTTTCAACATATGAGCAATTTAAATCAACACAACAGAGCTTGAGATAAATTTCAATAATATCTCCATAAATGATTCTGAAAGAGAAGGAAAGCCTAAAAGAGGGTGACATGCCTTAAGAGACCTGAGAAGGGAAAATTTCCATGAATACAAACAGTAAAATGGCCTGGAGATGAGCTGAAAGACAAGGATAAATTTACAACTGTGTATGTTTTTATACGTACATATGTATTTTTTAAGTATATGACTCACAGAAAATACATTTAAAATATATTTTAGGGAAAAAAAAACAGTAAGAAAAATGTTGAAAAATATATATACAGCCTCAAAGATCACTGGAAAACTTGGAAAGAAAAAAAAATGGAGGTGAGGAAGAGAGAAAAGAGCTAATAACCATTTCCAATTTGGCTCAAATGATGTCAAAATTTTTTACTAAACTAATAAATAATATCAAGATATGAATACCTTGTAGCCACTAGTGACCTAACATTCCTGTCTCTCATTCATTCTGTAACCATAAACAATAAACTACACATTTGGAGACCATGAAATAATCAAAATAAAAGTTGCCTTTGGGGAGGTAACACTGGATAATACTGCTTTATCTGCAGTAATGAATAAGAATAAGCCACTCCAAAGAATAAAGAACTCCAAATTTTCTATATTGATAGAGAAAATGTTTGGTTAATGTCACCATAGTACTAAGAGTAGCATAATTGGGGTGCTTTTCAGTAAATCTGCTGTTTTTAATAGTATTTCAACATTTCTTCCCTGGCATAAGTTTTTAAAATTAGGAAATTCCAAAGTCAGTCAGAGAGAATTTAATCATTATGTAATTTATTAACTTGGAGGGCAGGTAGTTTAGTGTTTAATTTCAAACCTTACCTTTTTTTTTTAAGCTGCAATGGATTGAATCTGGTGAAGTTTTCCATATTTTTATGAAGATAAAATGCTATTAAGACCTATAAACAAAATGTATTTTTATTAAAAATGACTAATGCTTAGTGAAAAGTTCAAAGGCTGGAAAAGAAGTACTAAAAAGAGTTTTTAAAAGCAATAGTTCAGCTCACTCAGTTACTGGAAAAGTCATTTTCATAGTTAACCTTCAGGGCTATGCAGCAGCTGGAAAAGCAGCTTATTTTATTTTATAGTTAATAAACGTCATGCACTTTTCCTGAAAGAGTCAAAATATGTTACCTTTAAATAATGCAAACAACTATAAGAGCAAAGAAGATACACAATAGATTCAAGACACAATGCATACCACAATAAAAGCTATCTATCATCTGGATGCAGTGTATAGTCACTGATTGGCTTCTTTATCTAAAAATATAAATAAATCAAAGGCCATAAAAAATGTTAAAACTGAATAAATTTGAATACAGAGTCTATATTAAACTAATATTACTGAGTTTAAGTTAAATTTTTTCAGTTTAATAATGATTTAAACTTAGGAGAATGTCTTTGTTCCTTGAAGACTCATTCTGTAGTATTTGGGGTTTAAATGTCTGTAACTTACTTTCATATGCATTTATTATGTGTGTGTATTCACAGAGAGATAAAACACAAGTAAAAAATAAAAAGTTGGTAAGTCTAAATGTGGTGTTATGTACATTTACTGCACTATCATTCTAATTTTTCTACAGGTTTTTAATTTTTTTTCTTTTTTTTTCTTTTTTATTATTTAAGCTTTATTTAAACATATAATGTAACCCCACCACCCTCTCCCAACCCCTCTCCCCCCCCCCCCCCCTCAGTTTGTTTTATGACATTAAGAGTCTCTTTTGGTTTGTCTCCCTCCCGATCACATCTTGTTTCATTTTTTCTTTTCCTACCACCTTAACCCCCACCCCCGTTGAATCTCCACTTCCTCATATCAGGGAGATCATGTGATAGTT